>PVJX010017393.1:0-38415 GCA_004027295.1 Dolichotis patagonum
ACTCTGAATCCAGTACTTTTTGTGGGCCTGGTGCTGCATGAAGGGTTATAGGGTGCCTTAGTAGATCTTCTAATCATAATTAAGGTAAACATAGGTTGTGATGGGGCACTATTGCAGCATTATGTGATCAAAATGGAAATTATGAGCTAATGATGTGGCTTTATAAAGTCAGAATGGGGGAAGAGTGAGACCATAATGGGAGTTTCCTGATGGCACTGCAGAGAATTCTGATGTCATAATGGGATATTTCATGTCACCATAGGGACTTTGGAGGTCACAGTGGGGCATAGTGACAGCATAAAGCCATGCCATGATACCATAATGAGGACACTGAGATGATAATGAGCCCAATGTGAGAACATAATGGGGAATTGTGAAGTAACAGTGAAAAACATGCATCCTGTGGTACAGTGGTATCACCATAGGGAGCTGTGATTTCACAGTGGAGTGTTGTTCTGTCAGAAGAATGCATCTATAGTTATCACTGGAGAACTGTGCTTTGACAACGGTTTATGGTCATGCTGTAATGGATGATTATGATATCATGATGGGGAATTCTGAAGTCATATGGAGAACTATGATGTCACAATGGGGTGCTCTGATTCCACAAAACGATGTTTGAAGTCACAATGAGGCATGATGATTCCACAATGGAATATTTTGATGCCATATTTGGTACAGTGATGTAGTAATGTGCAACTATGTTGTTACAGTGGGGAATTGTGGTATCAAAAAGGGTGATTGTGCTGCTCTAATCGGGCATTGTGAGGTCATATTAGGGTAACTGTGGTGTCACACCGGAAATGATGATGTCACAATGGGCCAAGCTAGTGTCACCACAGGGCACCTTGAGGTGAAAATGAATCATTACACTGTGAAAAAGGGGAATTGTGATGGAATAATGGGGACTGTGATGTCACAATGGGCGCTTGTGTCACTTTAGGCAGTTATGATGTCACAAAAGAAAGCTGTAACATCCATAGAGAATTCTCCGGTCATAATGGGGAATTGACAAGTCATGATGAGGGTATCATCCAGTCAACATAGGGCAGTGTGCTGTCATAACGCGGTACTGTATTGCCATAATGTGGAACTATGATGTCATAGCATGTCACTGTGCTGTCACGGTTGGGAATTGTGATGTCATAAATGTTAATTGTGCTGTTATAATTAGGCAACATGTGCTCACAATTTAGGAGTAGTTTTGCTAAAATAAGATATTGTGATGTTCCAACTGGGCATCATGAGGTAACATTATGGCAATTTTGGGTGACAATACAACATTGTGATATCATACTGGGTCCCTGTGATGTTACCATTGTACTGGTGATATCACAGTGGGCAATTGTGATATCACAGTGGGCAATCATGATATCTCAAAGGAAAATTGTAATGTCATACTGGGAGTTGCGAGGTCAAAATAGAACACAGGTCATAATAGTGCATTATGGTGTCACAAAGAGATAGCATGATGCCAAAATGTGATACCATGATGTCATATCCATCATTGTGGTGTCACAATTGGCAATTGTGATATTGTAAGATAATTTAAATATCATGGTGAGCATTTTGGGATCTTAGTTGTGAATTGTGATGTCACATTGGCAGTATACGAGGTCACAATAGGGTGTTATTATGTCACAGTAGGACATGATGATGTCACAGCAGGAGTAGTCAAAGAAAGGAAAGGAAGGAAAAGGAAAAAAATATCAAACTTACATCTGGTTTCGTGTGAGTAACCTAGTATTAAAAGAGATAGATAAAAAAATTTCAATTCTTCCAATATATTGAGACTGGAAAAGAGTTCCCAAATGCCTGAAAAAGCAAGTGTTACATTCAAGTGAAGGCTTTTTTTAGCAGAAACAATTTGAAACCTAAATCTTAGAACTCTAAATCCAGTACTTTTTTGGGGCTTGGAGCTGTATGAAGTGTAGAAGAGTGCCTTGGAAGATCTTCTAAGCATAATTAAGGTAAACATAGGTTGTGATGGGGCCCTAATGGAGCATTATGTGATCAAAATGGAAATTATGAGGTAGTGACGTCACTTTGTAAAGTCAGAATGGGGGAAGAGTGAGATCCTATTGGGCGTATCCTGATGGCCCAGGAGAGAATTGTGATGTCATGATGGGATATGTAATATAACAATAGGGAATTTGGAGGTCACAGTGGAGCATAGTGGCAGCATAAATGAATGGCATGGTACCATAATGATGACACTGATATGGTAACGAAGGCAATGTGACATCACCATGTGGAATTGTGAAGTAACAGTGAAAAGTGTCTCATCATGTGGTACAGTGGTGTCACAATAGGGTGCTGTGATGTCACAGTTGAGTGTTGTTCTGTCACAATCATGAATCTACTCTTTTTGCTGGAGAACTGTGATATCACTAGGGTTTATTGTGATGTTGTAAAGAATCATGATGATATCATGATGGGGAATTCTTAAGTCATATGGAGAACTATGATGTCGCAATGGGGTGGTGTGATACAACAATAGGATGTGTGAAGTCACAATAAGGCATGATGATGTCACAATGGGATATTTTGAGGCCATATTTGGTACAGTGATGTCATAATATGCATCTATGTCATCACAGTGGGAAATTGTGGTATCATAAATGTTGATTGTGCTGCTCTTATGAGGGCAATGTGAAGTCACAATAGGGTAATTGTGGTGTCACACTGGAAATGATAGTGTCACAATGGGCCAAGTTAGTGTCAACACAGTGCAACTTGACGTGACTGTGAATCATTATACTGTGAATAAAAAGGAATTCTGATGCTATAATGGGGACTTTGATGTCATCATGTGCACTTGTGTCACACTGGGCAGTTATGAGGTCACAAGAGAAAACTGTAACATCAATGCAGAATTGTCCGTTCATAATGGGGAATTGACAATTCCTGATGTGGGTATCATGAGGTCAAAATAGGGCAGGGTGGTGTTACAATGGGGTATTGTAATGCCATAATGTGGAACTATGCTGTCATAACATGTCACTGTGATGTCACAATAGGGAATTGTGATGTCATAAAGGTTAATTGTGCTGCTATAATTATAGAACAGGAGCTCATAATCAGGGAGTTGTTTGGCTATAATATGCAATTGTGATGTTCCCACTCGGCATCATGAGGTAACAATATGGCATTCTTGGGTGACAATACAGAATTGTGATATCATAGTGGGGCACTGTGATGTCACAATGCTCCTTGTGATATCATGGTGGGCAATTATGATGTCACAGTTGGCAATCATGATGTCACAAATGAAATTTTAATGTCGTAATGTGAATTGCGAGGTTAAAACCAAACACATGTCACAATAGGGCATTATGATGACACAAATGCATAGCATGATGTTATAATGTGATACCATCATGTCATATCCATCATTGTGATGTCACAATTGTCAATTGTGATGTTGTAAGATAATTTAAATGTCATGATGCGAATTGTGAGATCTGAATTTTGAATTTTGATGTCACATTTGCAGTATATTAGGTCCCAATAGGGCGTTATCATGTCACAGTAGGACATGGTGATGTCACAGCAGGAAAAGGCAAAGAAAGGAAGGAAAAGGAAAGAAATATCAAACTGGCATCTGGTTTTATGTGTGTGTGAGCCTAGTATTAAAGAAATAGATAAAAACTATTTCAATTTTTCCACTATCTTGAGACTGGAAAAGATTTCTTATATGCCTGAAAAAGCAAAAGTTACATTCAAGTAAACTCATCTGTTAGCAGAAACAAATTGAAACATAAAACTTAGAACTCTGAATCCAGTACTTTTTGTGGGCCTGGAGTGGCATGAAGGGTTATAGGGTGCCTTTGTAGATCTTCTAATCCTAATTAAGGTAAACATAGGTTGTGATGGGGCACTATTGGAGCATTATGTGATCAAAATGGAAATTATGAGCTAATGATATGGCTTTATAAAGTGAGAATGGGGGAAGAGTGAGATACTAATGGGTGTTTCCTGATGGCACTGCAGAGAATTTTGATGTCATAATGGGATATTTGATGTCACAATAGGGACTTTGGAGGTCACAGTGGGGCATAGTGACAGCATAAAGGAATGCCATGATACCATAATGAGGACACTGAGATGATAAAGAGGCCAATGTGAGATCATAAAGAGGAATTGTGAAGTAACAGTTAAAAACATGCATCCTGGGTTACAGTGGTATCACAATAGGGAGCTGTGATTTCACAGTGGAGTGTTGTTCTGTCACAAGTATGCATCTACTGTTATCACTGGAGAACTGTGTTTTGACAAGGGTTAACGGTCATACGGTAATGGATGATTATGATATCATGATGGGGAATTCTGAAGTCATATGGAGAACTATGATGTCACAATGGGGTGCTTTGAATCCACAATAGGATGTGTGACGTCACAATGAGTCATGATGATTCCACAATGGAATATTTTGATGCCATATTTGGTACAGTAAGGTAATAATGTGCAAGTATGTTGTCAAGTGGGGAATTGTGGTACCATAAAGGTTGATTGTGCTACTCTAATGAGGTCACTGTGAGGTCATAATAGGGTAATTGTGATGTCACACCGGAAATGATGATATCACAATGGGCCAAGCTAGTGTCACCACAGAGCACCTTGAGGTGGAAGTTAATCATTAACCTGTGAAAAAGGGGAATTGTGATGGAATAATGGGGACTGTGATGTCACAGTGGGCACTTGTGTCACTTTGGGCAGTTATGATGTCACAAAAGAAAACTGTAACATCCATAGAGAATTCTCCGGTCATAATGGCGAATTGACAAGTAATGATGAGGGTATCATCCAGTCAACATAGGGCAGTGTGCTGTCACAATGGGGTACTGTATTGCCATAATGTGGAACAATGATATCATAACATGTCACTGTGATGTCACGGTTGGGAATTGTGATGTCATAAAGGTTAATTGTGCTGTTATAATTAGGCAACATGTGCTCATAATTTAGGAGTAGTTTTGCTAAAATAGGGAATTGTGATGTTCCAACTGGGCATCATGAGGTAACAATATGGCATTATTGGGTGACAATACAATATTGTTATATCATACTGGGTCACTGTGATGTTACAATTTTACTGGTGATATCACAGTGGGCAATTGTGATATCACAGTGGGCAGTCATGATATCAAAGGAAAATTGTAATGTCATACTGGGAGTTGCGAGGTCACAATTTATCACAGGTCATAATACTGCATTATGATGTCACAAAGGCATAGCATGATGCCAAAATGTGATACCATGGTGTCATATCCATCATTGTGGTGTCAAAATTGGCAATTGTGATATTGTAAGATAATTTAAATATCATGATGAGAATTTTGAGATCTTAATTGTGAACTGTGATGTCACATTGACAGTATACGAGGTCACAATAGGGTGTTATGATGTCACAGTGGGACATGGTGATGTCACAGCAGGAGTAGTCAAAGAAAGGAAAGGAACAAAAAAGGAAAAAAATATCAAACTTACATCTGGTTTTGTGTGAGTAACCTAGAATTAAAAGAAATAGATAAAAAATTACAATTCTTCCAATATATTGAGACTGGAAAAGAGTTCTCAAATGCCTGAAAAAGCAAATCTTACATTCAAGTGAAGGCATTTTTTAGCAGAAACAATTTGAAGCATAAATCTTAGAACTCTGAATCCAGTACTTTTTTGGGGCTTGGAGCTGTATGAAGTGTACAAGGGTGCCTTGGAAGATCTTCTAATCATAATTAAGGTAAACATAGGTTGTGACAGGGCCCTAATGGAGCATTAAGTCATCAAAATGGAAATTATGAGCTGGTGAGGTCACTTTATAAAGTCAGAATGGGGGAAGAGTGAGATACTAATGGGGTATCCTCATGGCACAGGAGAGAATTGTGATGTCATGATGGGATATTTTTAATCACAATAGGAAATTTGGAGGTCACAGTGGTGCATATTGACAGCATAAATGAATGGCACGGTACCATAATGAGGACACTGATATGGTAACGAGGGCAATGTGAGATCCCCAAGGGGAATTCTGAAGTAACAGTGAAAAGTGTCTCATCATGGGGTACAGTGGTGTCACAATAGGGTTCTGTGATGTCCCAGTGGAGTGTTGTTCTGTCACAATCATGCATCTACTCTTTTCACTGGAGAACTGTGATATCACTAGTGTTTATTCTGATGTGGTAATGGATCATTATGATATCATGATGGGGAATTCTTAAGTCATATGGAGAACTATGATGTCACAATGGGGTGGTGTGATACCACAATAGGATGTGTGAAGTCAAAATAAGGCATGATGATGTCACATTGGGATATTTTGAGGCCATATTTGGTACAGTGATGTCATAATATGCATCTATGTCATCACAGTGGGGAATTGTTGTATCATAAAGGTTGATTGTGCTGCTCTAAAGAAGGCAATGTGTGGTCATAACAGGGTAATTGTGGTGTCACACAGGAAATGATGCTGTCACAACGGGCCAAGTTAGTGTCACCACAGTGCAACGTGAGGTGACAGTGAATCATTATACTGTGAAAAAAAAGGAATTCTGATGCTATAATGGGGACTTTCATGTCATCATGGGCAGTTGTGTCAACCTGGGCAGTTATGAAGTCACAAGAGAAAACTGTAACATCAATGCAGAATTGTCTGTTCATAATGGGGAATTGACAATTCCTGATGTGGGTATCATGAGGTCAAAATAGGGCAGGGTGGTGTTACAATGGGGTATTGTAACGCCATAATGTGGAACTATGCTGTCATAACATGTCACTGTGATGTCACAATAGGGAATTGTGATGTCATAAAGGTTAATTTTGCTGCTATAATTATAGAACAGGAGCTCATAATCAGGGAGTTGTTTCGCTATAATATGCAATTGAGATGTTCCCACTGGGAATCATGAAGTAACAATAAGGCATTCTTGAGTGACAATACAGAATTGTGATATCATCGCCGGGCACTGTGATGTCACAATGTTCCTGGTGATATCACAGTGGGCAATTGTGATATCACAGTGGGCAATCATGATGTCACAAAGGCAATTTTAATGTCATAATGTGAATTGCGAGGTTAAAAGAGAACACATGTCACAATAGGGCATTATGATGACACAAATGCATAGCATGATGTTATAATGTGATACCATCATATCATATTCATCATTGTGAGGTCACATTTGTCAATTTTGATGTTGTAAGATAATTTAAATGTCATGACGTGAATTGCGATATATGAATTGTGAATTGTGAGGTCACATTGGCAGTATATGATGTCACAAGAGGGCGTAATCATGTCACAGTAGGACATGGTGATGTCACAGCAGGAAAAGGCAAAAAAATTAAGCAAAAGGAAAGAAATATCAAGCTGGCATCTGGTTTTTTGTGTGTGTGAGCCTAATATTGAAAGAAATAGATAAAAAAGATTTCAATTTTTCCACTATCTCGAGACTGGAAAAGATTTCTTAAATGCCTGAAAAAGCAAATGTTACATTCAAGTAAACTCATTCGTTAGCAGAAACAAATTGAAACATATATCTTAGAACTCTGAATCCAGTACTTCTTGTGTGCCTGGAGCTGCATGAAGGGTTATAGGGTGCCTTCGTAGATCTTCTACTCATAATTAAGGTAAACATAGGTTGTGATGGGGCACTATTGCAGCATTATGTGATCAAAATGGAAATTATGAGCTAATGATGTGGCTTTATAAAGTCAGAATGGGGGAAGAGTAAGATACTAATGGGTGTTTCCTGATGGCACTGCAGAGAATTTTAATGTCATAATGGGATATTTGATGTTACCATAGGGACTTTGCAGGTCACAGTGGGGCATAGTGACAGCATAAAGTAATGCCATGATACCATAATGAGGACACTGAGATGATAATGAGCCCAATGTGAGAACATAATGGGGAATTGTGAAGTAACAGTGAAAAACATGCATCCTGTGGTACAGTGGTATCACAATAGGGAGCTGTGATGTCACAGTGGAGTGTTGTTCTGTCACAAGAATGCATCTATAGTTATCACTGGAGAACTGTGCTTTGACAAGGTTTTATGGTCATGCTGTAATGGATGATTATGATATCATGATGGGGAATTCTGAAGTCATATGGAGAACTATGATGTCACAATGGGGTGCTGTGATTCCACAAAACTATGTGTGAAGTCACAATGAGGCATGATGATTCCACATTTGAATATTTTGATGCCATATTTGGTACAGTGATGTAGTAATGTGCAACTATGTTGTCACAGTGGGGAATTGTGGTATCATAAAGGGTGATTGTGCTGCTCTAATCGGGCACTGTGAGGTCATAATAGGCTAATTGTGGTGTCACACCGGAAATGATGATGTCACAATGGGCCAAGCTAGTGTCACAACAGGGCACCTTGAGGTGAAATTGAATCATTACCCTGTGAAAAAGGGGAATTGTGATGGAATAATGGGGACTGTGATGTCACAATGGGCACTTGTGTCACATTGGGTAGTTATGATGTCACAAAAGAAAACTGTAACCTCTATAGAGAATTCTCTGGTCATAATGGGGAATTGACAAGTCATGATGAGGGTATCATCCAGTCAACATAGGGCAGTGTGCTGTCACAACGGGGTACTGTATTGCCATAATGTGGAACTATGATGTCATAACATTTCAGTGTGATGTCACGGTTGGGAATTGTGATGTCATAAAGGTTAATTGTGCTGTTATAATTAGGCAACATCTGCTCATAATTTAGGAGTAGTTTTGCTAAAATAGGTAATTGTGATGTTCCAACTGGGCATCATGAGGTAACAATATGGCATTATTGGGTGACAATAGAACATTGTGATATCATACTGGATCACTGTGATGTTACAATTTTACTGGTGATATCACAGTGGGCAATTGTGATATCACAGTGGGCAATCATGATATCTCAAAGGAAAATTGTAATGTCATACTGGGAGTTGCGAGGTCAAAATAGAACACACGTCATAATAGTGCATTATGGTGTCACAAAGAGATAGCATGATGCCAAAATGTGATACCATGATGTCATATCCATCATTGTGGTGTCACAATTGGCAATTGTGATATTGTAAGATAAATTAAATGTCATGGTGAGAATTTTGGGATCTTAATTGTGAATTGTGGTGTCACATTGGCAGTATACGAGGTCACAATAGTGTGTTATAATGTCACAGTAGGACATGATGATGTCACAGCAGGAGTAGTCAAAGAAAGGAAAGGAAAGAAAAGGAAAAAAAATATCAAACATACATCTGGTTTTGTGTGTGTAACCTAGTATTAAAAGAGATAGATAAAAAAATTACAATTCTTCCAATATATTGAGACTCAAAAAGAGTTCCCAAATGCCCGAAAAAGCAAATGTTACATTCAAGTGAAGGCATTTTTTAGCAGAAACAATTTGAAACCTTAATCTTAGAACTCTGAATCCAGTACTTTTTTGGAGCTTGGAGCTGTATGAAGTGTACAAGTGTGCCTTGGAAGATCTTCTAATCATAATTAACGTAAACATAGGTTGTGATGGGGCCCTAATGGAGCATTATGTGATCAAAATGGAAATTATGAGCTAGTGACGTCGCTTTGTAAAGTCAGAATGGGGGAAGCGTGAGATCCTATTGGGCGTATCCTGATGGCCCAGGAGAGAATTGTGATGTCATGATGGGATATGTAATATAACAATAGGGAATTTGGAGGTCACAGTGCAGCATAGTGGCAGCATAAAAGAATGGCATGGGACCATAATGAGGACACTGATATGGTAACCACGGCAATGTGAGATCACCATGTGGAATTGTGAAGTAACAGTGAAAAGTGTCTCATCATGGGGTACAGTGGTGTCACAATAGGGTGCTGTGATGTCACAGTGGAGTGTTGTTCTGTCACAATCATGAATCTACTCTTTTCCCTGGAGAACTGTGATATCACTAGGTTTTATTGTGATGTTGTAAAGAATCATGATGATATCATGATGTGGAATTCTTAAGTCATATGGAGAACTATGATGTCGCAATTGGGTGGTGTGATATCACAATAGGATGTGTGAAGTCACAATAAGGCATGATGATGTCACAATGGGATATTTTGAGGCCATATTTGGTACAGTGATGTCATAATATGCATCTATGTCATCACAGTGGGAAATTGTGGTATCATAAATTTTGATTGTGCTGCTCTTATGAGGGCAATGTGAGGTCATAATAGGGTAATTGTGGTGTCACACTGGAAGTGCTGCTGTCACAATGGGTCAAGTTATTGTCAACACAGTGCAACTTGAGGTGACAGTGAATCATTATACTGTGAAAAAAAAGGCATTGTGATGCTATAATGGGGACTATGATGACATCACACTGGGCACTTGTGTCACACTGGGCAGTTATGAGGTCACAAGATAAAACTGTTACATCAATGCAGAATTGTCTGTTCATAATGGGGAATTGACAATTCCTGATGTGGGTATCATGAGATCAATATAGGGCAGGGTGGTGTTACAATGGAGTATTGTAATGCCATAATGTGGAACTATGCTGTCATAACATATCACTGTGATGTCAAAATTGGGAATTGTGATGTCATAAAGGTTAATTGTGCTGGTATAATTATAGAACAGGAGCTCATAATCAGGGAGTTGTTTGGCTATAATATGCAATTGTGATGTTCCCACTGGGCATCATGAGGTAACAATATGGCATTCTTGGGTGACAATACAGAATTGTGATATCATAGTGGGGCACTGTGATGTCACAATGGTCCTTGTGATATCACAGTGGGTAATTGTGATATCACAGTTGGCAATCATGATGTCACAAAGGAAATTTTAATGTCGTAATGAGAATTGCGAGTTTAAAACCGAACACATGTCACAATACGGCATTATGATGACACAAATGCATAGCATGATGTTATAATGGATTACCATCATGTCATATCCATCACTGTGATGTCACAATTGTTAATTGTGATGTTTTAAGATAATTTAAATGTCATGATGCGAATTGTGAGATCTGAATTGTGAACTGTGATGTCACATTGGCAGTATATGAGGTCCCAATAGGGCGTTATCATGTTACATTAGGACATGGTGATATCACAGCAGGAGAAGGCAATGAAAGGAAGGAAAAGGAAAGAAATATCAAACTGGCATCTGGTTTTATGTGTGTGTGAGCCTAGTATTAAAGAAATAGATAAAAACTATTTCAATTTTTCCACTATCTTGAGACTGGAAAAGATTTCTTATATGCCTGAAAAAGCAAAAGTTACATTCAAGTAAACTCATTTGTTAGCAGAAACAAATTGAAACATAAAACTTAGAACTCTGAATCCAGTACTTTTTGTGGGCCTGGAGCTGCATGAAGGGTGATTGGGTGCCTTTCTAGATCTTCTAATCTTAATTAAGGTAAACATAGGTTGTGATTGGGCACTATTGGAGCATCATGTGAATAAAATGGAAATTATGAGCTAATGATGTGGCTTTATAAAGTCAGAATGGGGGAAGAGTGAGATCCTAATGGGTGTTTCCTGATGGCACTGCAGAGAATTTTGATGTCATAATGGGATATTTGATGTCACAATAGGGACTTTGGAGGTCACAGTGGGGCATAGTGACAGCATAAAGGAATGCCATGATACCATAATGAGGACACTGAGATGATAACGAGGCCAATGTGAGATCATAATCGGGAATTGTGAAGTAACAGTTAAAAACATGCATCCTGGGGTACAGTGGTATCACAATATGGAGCTGTGATGTCACAGTGGGGTGTTGTTCTATCACAAGGTTCCATCAACTGTTATCACTGGTGAACTGTGTTTTGACAAGGGGTTATGGTCATGCTGTATTTGATGATTATGATATCATGATGGGGACTTCTGAAGTCATATGGAGAACTATGATGTCACAATTGGGTGCTGTGATTCCACAATAGGATGTGTGAAGTCACAATGAGGCATGATGATTCCACAATGGAATATTTTCATGCCGTATTTGGTACAGTGATGTAATAATGTGCGACTATGTTGTCACAGTGGGGAATTGTGGTATTATAAAGGTTGATTGTGCTGCTCTAATGTGGGCAATGTGAGGTCATAATATGGTAATTGTTATGTCACACCAGAAATGATGATGTCACAATGGGCCAAGCTAGTGTCACCACAGGGCACCTTGAGGTGAAAGTGAACCATTACCCTGTGAAAAAGGGGAATTGTGATGGAATAAAGGGGACTGTGATGTCAAAATGGGCACTTGTGTCACTTTGGGCAGTTATGATGTCACAAAAGAAAACTGTAACATCCATAGAGAATTCTCTGGCCATAATGGGGAATTGACAAGTCATGATGAGGGTATCATCAAGTCAACATAGGGCACTGTGCTGTCACAACGGGGTACTGTAATGCCATAATGTGGAATTATGATGTCATAACTTGTCACTGTGATGTCACAGTTGGGAATCGTGATGTCATAAAGCTTAATTGTGCTGTTATAATTAGGCAACATGTGCTCATAATTTAGGAGTAGTTTTGCTATAATAGGGAATTGTGATGTTCCAACTGGGCATCATGAGGTAACAATATGGCATTATTGCGTGACAATACAATATTGTGATATCATACTGGGTCACTGTGATGTTACAATTGTACTGGTGATATCACAGTGGTCAATTGTGATATCACAGTGGGCAGTCATGATATCAAAGGAAAATTGTAATGTCATAATGGGAGTTGCGAGGTCACAATAGAACACATGTCATAATACTGCATTATGATGTCACAAAGGCATAGCATGATGCCAAAATGTGATACCATGATGTCATATCCATCATTGTGGTGTCACAATTGGCAATTGTGATATTGTAAGATAATTTAAATGACATGATGAGAATTGTGAGATCTTAATTGTGAACTGTAATGTCACATTGACAGTATACGAGGTCACAATAGGGTGTTATGATGTCACAGTGGGACATGGTGATGGTTTTGTGTGAGTAACCTAGTATTAAAAGAGATAGATAAATAAAATTACAATTCTTCCAATATATTGAGACTGGAAAAGAGTTCTCAAATGCCTGAAAAAGCAAATCTTACATTCAAGTGAAGGTATTTTTAGAAGAAACAATTTGAAACATAAATCATAGAACTCTGAATCCAGTAATTTTTTGGGGCTTGGAGCTGTATGAAGTGTAGAAGAGTGCCTTGGAAGATTTTCTAATCATAATTAAGTTAAACATAGGTTGTGACAGGGCCCTAATGGAGCATTATGTCATCAAAATGGAAAGTATGAGCTGGTGACGTCGATTTATAAAGTCAGAAAGGGGGAAGAGTGAGATCCTAATGTGGGTATTCTGAGGGCACTGGAGAGAATTGTGATGTCATATTGGGATTTTTGATGTCACAATAGGGAATTCGGAGGTCACAGTGGGGCATAGTGACTGCATAAAGGAATGGCATGATAGCATGATGAGAACACTGAGATGATAACGAGGGCAATGTGAGAACATAATGAGGAATTGCAATTAAACCTGAAAAGTATGTCCCCATGGGGTACAGTGGTATCACAAAAGGACGCTGTGATGTCACTGTTTAGTGTTGTTGTGCCACAATGATGCATCTACTGTTATCAATGAAGAAACGTAATGTCACATGGGTTAATTGTGATGCTGTAATGGATGATTATGTTAACCTGATGGGGAATTCTGAAGTCATATGGATCACTATGATGTCACAACGCGGTGTTTTGATACCACAATAGGATGTGTGAAGTCACCATAAGGCATGATGTTGTCACAATGGGATATTTCGATGCCATATTTCGAACAGTGATGTCATAATGTGCAACTATGTTTTCACAGTGGGGTATTATAGTAACATAAACGTTGATTGTGTTGCTCTAGTGAGTGCAATGTGAGGTCATAATAGGTTAATTGTGCGGTCACACTGGAAATGATGATGTCTCAGTGGGCCAATCTTGTGTCACCATATCTTGATGTCACAGTGAAGCATTACCGTGTGAAAAAGGGGAATTTTGATGCTATAATGGAGACTCTGATATCATCATGTGCACTTGTGCTAAAATGGGAGGTTATCATGTCACAAATGAAAACTGTAACCTCAATGGGGAGTTATCTGGTCATAATGGGGGAATTGACAAGTCAGGAGAAGGGTATCATAATGTCAAAATAAGGCAGCGTGGTGTCACAATTGGGTATTGTAATGCCATAATGTGGAACTATGATGTCATAACATGTCACTGTGATGTTGCTACTGGGAATTGTGATGCAACAAAGGTTAATTATGCTGGTATAAATAGGCAATATGAGCTCATAATTGGGGAGTAGATTGGCTCTCATGGGGAATGGTGATGTTCCATTTGGGCAGCATGAGTTCACAATATGGCATTATTGGGAGACCATAAAACATTGTGATATCATGGTGGGGCACTGTGATTTCACAATGGTCCTGGTGATATCACAGTGGGCCATTGTGATTTCACAGAGGGCAATCATGAGGTCACAAAGGTAAATTGTAATGTCATAATGGGAGTTGCGAGGTCACGAGTGAACACATGTCACAATAGCGTATTATGATGTCACAAAGGCATAGCATGATGCTATAATGTGATACCATGATGTCATGTCCATCATTGTGGTGTCACAATTGGTAATTGTGATGTTGTAAGACAATTTAAATGTCATAATGAGAATTGTGAGATATTAATTGTGTATTGTGATGTCAAATTGGCAGTATGTGAGGTCAAAATTAGGCCTTATTGTGTCACACTAGGACATGTTGATGTCACAGCAGATATAGGAAAAGAAAGGAAAGGAAGGAAAGCGAAAGATATCAAACTGGTATCTGGTTTTCTGTGTGTGTGAACCTAGTATTAAAAGAAAGAGATAAAAAAATTCCAATTCTCCCATGATCTTGAGACTTTAAAAGAATTCTTAAATGCCTGAAAAAGCAAATGTTACATTCAAGTGAATGCATTTGTTAGCAGACACAAGTTGAAGCATAAATCTTAGAACTCTGAATCCCGTCCATTTCTGGCCGGCAGCTGTATGAAGTGTAGTAAGGTGCTCTCGAAGATCTTCTATTCATACTTAAAGTAAACATTGTTTGTGATGGGGCCCTAATGGAGAATTATGTGATCAAAATGGAACTTATTAGCTAACGATTTGGCTTTATAAAGTCAGATGTGGGAAGTGTGAGATCCTAATGGGGGTATCCTGATGGCAGATCAGAGAATTGTGATGTCATAATGGGATATTTGATATCACAATAGGGAATTTGAAGGTCACAGTGGCACAACATGATAGCATAAAGGAATGGCACGGTACCATAATGGGGACACTGAGATGATAACCAGGGCAATATGAGATCACGGGGAATTGTGAAGTAACAGTAAAAAGTATGTCATCATGTGTTGCAGTGGTGTCACAGTAGGGTGTTGTGATGTCACAGGGGAGAGTTGTTCTGTCACAATGGTGCATCCAGTGTTATCACTGGAGAACTGTGATGTCACAAGGGTTTATTTTGATGCTGTAATGGATGATTATGATATCATGATGAGGAATTCTGAAGTCATATGGAGCACTATGATGTCACAGTGGGATGTTGTGATACGAAAATAGGATGTGTGAATTCAAAAGAAGGCATGATGATGTCACAATGGGATATTTTGATGCCATATTTGGTACAGTGATGTCATAATGTGCAAGTATGTTGTCACAGTGGGAAATTGTAGTATCATACAGGTTGATTGTGCTGCACTAATGAGGGGAATGTGAGGATTTAATAGGGTAATTGTGGTGTCACAGTGGAAGTGATGATGTCACAATGGGCCAAGCTAATGTCATCACAAGGCACCTTGATGTGACAGTGAAGCATTACCCTGTGAAAAAAGGAATTTTGACGCTATAATGGGGACTGTGATGTTATCATGTGCACTTGTGTCACAAAAGAAAACTGTAACATCAATGAGGAATTGTCTGGTCATAATAGGGTATTGACAAGTCACAAAGAGGACATCATGATGTGAAAATAGGGCAGGGTGGTGTCACAATGGGACATTGCAATGCCCTAATGTGGAACTGTGATGTCATAACACGTCACTGTGATGTTGCAATTGGGAGTTGTGATGTCATAAAGGTTAATTGTGCTGCTATAATTAGGCAACATGAGCTCATCTTTGGGGAGTTGTTTTGCTATCATGGGGAATGGTGATGTTCCAACTGGGCATCATGAGTTCACAAAATGGCACTGTAGGGTGACAATACAATATTGAGATAACTTAGTGGGGCACTGTGGTGTCACAATGGTCCTGGTGATATGCCACTGGGCAATTGTGATGTCACCAAGGGAAATTGTAAACTCAAAAGCAGAGTTGTGAGGTCACAATAGAGCACATGTCACAGTAGGGCATTATAATGTCACAAAGGCCTAGCATGATGCTACAGTCTGATACCGTGATGTCATTTCCATCATTATGGTGTCACAATTGGCAATTGTGATGTTGTAAGATAATAGAAATGTCACGATGAGAATGGTGAGATGTTTATTGTGAATTGTGATGTCACATTGGCAGTATACGAGGTCACAATAGGGTGTTATGACGTCACATTAGGACATGGTGATGTCACAGCAGGAATAGCAAAAGAAAGGAAAGGAAGGAAAAGGAAAGAAATATCAAACTGGCATCTGGTTTTGTGTGTGTGTGAACCAAGTATTAAAAGACATAGATAAAAAAATTACAATTCTTCCAATATATTGAGACTGGAAAAGAGTTCTCAAATGCCTACAAAAGCAAATGATATATTCAAGTGAAGGCATTTTTTAGCAGAAACAATTTGAAACATAAATCTTAGAACTCTTAATCCAGTACTTTTTTGGAGCTTGGAGCTGTATGAAGTGTAGAAGGGTGCCTTGGAATATCTTCTAATCATAATTCAGGTAAACATAGGTTGTGATGGGGCACTACTGGAGCATTATGTGATCAAAATGGAAATTATGAGCTAGTGATGTCGCTTTATAAAGTCAGAATGGGGGAAGAGTGAGATCCTAATGGGGCTATCCTGATGGCACAGGAGAAAATTGTGATGTCATGATGGGATATTTTACATCACAAAAGGGAATTTGGAGGTCACAGTGTGGCATAGTGACAGCATAAAGAATGGCATGGTACCATAATGAGGAGAATGATATGGTAACGAGGGCAATGTGAGATCACCACTGGGAATTGTGAAGTAACAGTGAAAAGTGTCTAATCATGGCGTACGGTGGTGTCACAATAGGATGCTGTGATGTCACAGTGGAGTGTTGTTCTTTCACAATCATGCATCTACTCTTTTCACTCGAGAACTGGGATATCCCTAGGGTTTATTGTGATCTTGTAAGGGATCATTATGACATCATGATGGGGAATTCTTAAGTCTTATGGATAACAATGATGTCGCATTGGGGTGTTGTGATACCACAATAGGATGTCTGAAATCACAATAAGGCATGATGATGTCACAATGGGAAATTTAGAGGGCATATTTGGTACACTGATATCATAATATGCATCTATGTCGTCACAGTGGGGAATTGTTGTATCATAAAGGTTGATTGTGCTGCTCTAATGAGAGCAATGTGAGTTCATAATAGGGCAATTGTGGTGTCACACTGGAAATGATGCTGTCACACTGGGCCAAGTTAGTGTCACCACAGTGCAACTTGAGGTGACAGTGAATCATTATACTGTGAAAAAAAAGGAATTGTGATGCTATAATGGGGACTTTGATGTCATCATGGGCACTTGTGTCACACTGGGCAGCTATGAGGTCACAAGACAAAACTGTAACATCAATGCAGAATTTTCTGTTCATAATAGGGAATTGACAATTCCTGATGTGGGTATCATGATGTCAAAATAGGGCAGGGTGGTGTTACAATGGGGTATTTTAATGCCATAATGTGGAACTATGCTGTCATATCTTGTCACTGTGATGTCACAATTGGGAATTGTGATGTAATAAAAGTTAATTGTGCTGCTATAATTGTAGAACAGGAGCTCATAATCAGGGAGTTGTTTCGCTATAATATGCAAATGTGATGTTCCCACTGGGCATCATGAGGTAACAATATGCCATTCTTGGGTGACAATACAGAATTGTGATATCATAGTGGAGCACTGTGATGTCACAATTGTCCTGGTGATATAGCAGTGGGCAATTGTGATGTCCAAGTGGGCAATCATGATGTTGCAAAGGAAATTTTGATGTCATAATGTGAATTGCTAGGTTATAACTGAACACATGTCACATTAGGGCATTATCATGACACAAATGCATAGCATGATTTTATAATGTGATACCATGATGTCATATCAATCATTGTAATGCCACAATTGTCAATTGTGATGCTGTAAGATAATTTAAATGTCCTGATGACAATTGTGAGATCTGAATTGTGAATTGTTATGTCACATTGGCAGTATATGATGTCACAATAGAGCGTTATCATGTCACAGTAGGACATGGCGATGTCACAGCAGGAAAAGGAAAAGAAAGGAAGGAAAAGGAAAGAAATATCAAACTGGCATCTGGTTTTTTGTGTGTGAGAGCCTAGTATTAAAAGAAGTAGATAAAAAAATACAATTTTTCCACTATCTTGAGACTGGATAAGATTTCTTAAATGCCTGAAAAAACAAATGTTACATTCAATTAAGCTGATTTGTTAGCAGAAACAAATTGAAACATAAATCTTAGAACTCCGAATCCACTACTTTTTGTGGGCCTGGATCTGCACGAAGGGTTATAGGGTGCCTTCGTAGATCTTCTAGTCATATTTAAGGTAAACTTATATGGTGATGAGGCAGTATTGGAGCATTATGTGATCAAAATGGAAATTATGAGCTAATGATGTGACTTTATAATGTCAGAATGTGGGAAGAGTGAGATCCTAATGGGGGTTTCCTGATGGCACTGCAGAGAATTTTGATGTCATAATGGGACATTTTATGTCACGATAGGGACATTGGAGGTCACAGTGGGGCATAGTGACAGCATAAAGGAATGCCATGATACCATAATGAGGACACTGAGACGATAACGAGGGCAATGTGACATCATAACTGGGAATTGTGAAGTAACAGTGAAAAACATGTATCCTGGGGTACAGTGGTATCACAATAGGGAGCTGTGATGTCACAGTGGAGTGTTGTTATGCCACAATTATGCATCTCCTGTTATCACTGAAGAAATGTAATGTCACATGGGTTAATTGTGATGCTGTAATGGATGATTATGATATAATGATGGGGAATTCTGAAGTAATATGGATCACTATGATGTCACAACGGGGTGTTATGATAACACAATAGGATGTGTGAAGTCACCATAAGGCATGATGATGTCACAATGGGATATTTCGATGCCATATTTCGAACAGTGATGTCATAATGTGCAACTGTGTTCTCACAGAGGCGTATTGTAGTAACATAAATGTTGATTGTGCTGCTCTAGTGAGGGAAATGTCAGGTCATAATAGGGTAATTGTGGTGTCACACTTTGAATGATGATGTCACTGGGGGCCACACTAGTTTCACCACACCTTGATGTGACAGTGAAGCATTACCCTGTGAAAAAGGGTAATTTTGATACTATAATGGGGACTCTGATGTCATCATGGGCACTTGTGCCACACTGGTAGGTTATCATGTCACAAAAGAAAACTGTAACATCAATGGGGAATTATCTGGTCATAATGGGCAATTGACAAGTCACGAGAAGGGTATCATAATGTCAAAATAGGGCAGCGTGGTGTAACAAGTGGGTATTGTAATGCCATAATGTGGAACTATGATGGCATAATATGTCACTGTGATGTTGCAATGGGGAATTGTGATGTCAAAAAGCTTAATGATGGGGCTATAAATAGGCAACATGAGCTCATAATTGGGGAGTAGTTTGGCTATCATTCGTAATGGTGATGTTCCATTTGGGCAGCATGATGTCACAATTTGACATTATAGGGTGACCATACAACATTGTGATATCATGGTGGGGCACTGTGATGTCACAATGGTCCTCGTGATATCACAGTGGACAATTGTGATGTCACAGTGGGCAATCATGAGTTCACAAAGGAAAATTGTAATGTCATAATGGGAGTTGTGAGGTCACAAGTGAACACATGTCACAATAGGGCATTATGATATCACAAAGGCATAGCATGAGGCTATAATGTGATACCATGATTTCATGTGCATCACTGTGGTGTCACAATTGGTAATTGTGATGTTTTAAGACAAATTAAATGTCATGATGAGAATTGTGAGATCTTAATTGTGAATTGTGATGTCAAATTGGCAGTATGTGAGGTCACAATTGGGCGTTATTGTGTCACACTAGGACATGGTGATGTCACATCACATATAGGAAAAGAAAGGAAAGGAAGGAAAAGGAAAGATATCAAACTGGTATCTGGTTTTCTGCGTGTGTGAACCTAGTATTAAACAAATAAATAAAAACATTCCAATTCTCCCATGATCTTGAGATTGGAAAAGAGTTCTTAAATGCCTGAAAAAGCAAATGTTACAATCAAGTGAAGGCCTTTGTTAGCAGACATAAGTTGAAGCATAAATCTTAGAACTCTGAATCCAGTCCTTTTTTTTGGTCGGCAGCTGTATGAAGTGTAGTAGGGTGCCTTCGAAGATCTTCTATTCATAATTGAGGTAAAGATCGCTTGTGATGGGGCCCTAATGGAGCATTATGTGATCAAAATGGAACTTGTGAGCTAATTATGTGGCTTTATAAAGTCAGAATTTGTGAAGTGTATGATCCTAATGGATTTATCCGGATGGCAGAGCAGAGAATTGTGATGACATAATGGGGTATTTGTTATCACAATAGGGAATTTGAAGGTCACAGTGGCACATCATGATAGCATAAAGGAATGGCACGGTACCATAATGGGGACACTGACATGATAACCCGGGCAATGTGAGATCATAATGGGGAATTGTGAAGGAACAGTAAAAAGTATGTCATCATGGGGTGCAGTGGTATCACATTAGGGTGCTGTGATGTCACAGGGAAGAGTAGTTCTGTCACAATGGTGCATCAAGTGTTATCACTGGAGAACTGTGATGTCACAAGGGTTTATTTTGATGCTGTAATTGACGATTATGATATCATGATGGGGAATTCTGCAGTCATATGGAGAACTGTGATGTCACAATGGGATGTTGTGATACCAAAATAGGATGTGTGAATTCAAAATAAGGCATGATGATATCACAATGGGATATTTTGATGCCATATTTGGTACAGTGATGTCATAATGTGCAACTATGTTGTCACAGTGGGGTATTGTAGTATAATAAAGGTTGATTGTGCTGCACTAATGAGGGCAATGTGAGGACAAATTAGGGTAACTGTGGTGTCACAGTGGAAATGATGATGTCACAATGGGCCAAGCTAATGTCACCACAAGGCACCTTGATGTGACAGTGAAGCATTACCCTGTGAAAAAAGGAATTGTGACGCTATAATGAGGACTGTGTTGTCATCATGGGCACTTGTGTCACACTGGGAGGCTATGATGTCACAAAAGAAATCTGTAACATCCATGAGGAATTGTCTGGTCATAAAGGGGTATTGACAAGTCGCGAAGAGGACATCATGATGTCAAAATAGGGTGGGGTGGTGTCACAATGGGGCATTGCAATGCCATAACTTGGAACTATGATGTCATAAAAGGTCACTCTGATGTTGCAATTGGGAATTGTGATGTCATAAAGGTTAATTGTGCTGCTATAAAAAGGAAACATGAGCTCATCATTGGGGAGTTGTTTTGGTATCATGGGGAATGGTGATGTTCCAACTAGCCATCATGAGTTCAATAAATGGCACTGTAGGGTGACAATACAATATTGTGATATCTTAGTGGGGCACTGTGGTGTCACAATGGTCCTGGTGATATCACAGTGGGCAATTTTGATGTCACCAGGGTAAATTGTAAAGTCAAAAGGAGAGTTGCGAGGTCACAATAGAACACATGTCACAATAGGGCATTATAATGTCACAAAGGCCTAGCATGATGCTATAATGTGATACCGTGATGTCATATCCATCATTATGTGTCACAATTGGAAATTGTGATGTTGTAAGATAATTTAAATGTCATGATGAGAATTGTGAGATCTTTATTGTGAATTGTGATGTCACATTGGCAGTAAACAAGGTCACAAAAGGGCGTTATGATGTCACATTAGGACATGGTGATGTCACAGCAGGTATAGGTAAAGAAAGGAAAGGAAGGAAAAGGAAAGAAATATCGAACTGGCATCTGGTTTTGTGTGTGTGAACCCAGTATTAAAAGACATAGATAAGAATATTACAATTCTTCCAATATCCTGAGACTGGAAAAGAGTTCTTAAATGCCTGAAAAAGCCAATGTTACATTCAAGTGAAGGCATTTGTTAGCAGAAACAAGCGGAAACATAAATCTTAGAAGTCTCAATCCAGTACTTTTTCTGGGCCTGGAGCTGTATGGAGTGTGCCAGGTTGCCTTCAAAGAGCTTCTAATCATAATTAAGGTAAACATATGTTGTGATGGGGCGCTAATGGAGCACTATCTGATCAAAATGGAAATTATGAGCTAATGATGTGGCTTTATAAAGTCAGAATGGTGGAAGAGTGAGATCCTAATGGGGGTACTCTGATGGCACAGCAGAGAATTGTGATGTCATAATCGGATTTTTAATGTCACAATAGGGAATTTGGTGGTCTCAGTGGGGCATAGTGTGTGCATAAAGGAATGGCATGATAGCATGATGAGCACACTGAGATGATAAGGAGGGCAATGTGAGAACATAATGGGGAATTGGAAGTAAATGTGTAAAGTATGTTCGCATGCGGTACTGTGGTTTCAAAAAAGGATGCGGTGATGTCACACTGGAGTGTTGATGTGCCACAATGATGCATCTACTGTTATCACTGAAGAAATGTAATGTCACATGTGTTAATTGTGATGCTGTAATGGATGATTCTGATATCATCATGGGGAATTCTGGAGTCATATGGATCACTACGATGTCACAACGCGGTTTTGTGATACCACAATAGGATGTGTGAAGTCACCATGAGGCATGATGATGTCACAATGGAATATTTCGATGCCATATTTCGAAAGGTGATGTCATAATGTAGAACTATGTTGTCACAGTGGTGTGTCATAGTAACATAAATGTTGATTGTGGTGCTCTAGTGAGGGCAATGTGAGGTCATGATAGGAAATTGTGGTGTCACACTGGAAATGAAGTTGTCAGAGTGGGCCATTCTAGTGTCACCACAACTTGATGTGACAGTGAAGCATTACCCTGTGAAAAAGGGGAATTTTGATGCTATAATGCGGACTGTGATGTCATCATAGGCACTTGTGCCACACTGGGAGGTTATCATGTCACAAAAGAAAACTGTAACATCAATGAGTAATTATGTGGTCATAATGGGGTATTGACAAGTCAGGAAGAGGACATCATGATGTCACAATAGGGCGGGGTGTTGTCACAATGGGGCATTGCAATGCCATAATGTGGAACTATGATGTCAAAACCGGTCACTGTTATGTTGCAATTGGGAATTGTGATGTCAAAAATGTTAATTATGCTGCTATAAATAGACAACATAAGCTCATAATTTGGGAGTAGATTGGCTATCATGGGGAATGCTGATGTTCCATTTGGGCGCATGAGGTAACAATATGGCATTATTGGCTGACAATACAACATTGTGATATCATGGTGGGGCACTGTGTTGTCACAATGGCCCTGGTGATATCAGAGTGGGCAATTCTGATGTCACAGTGGGCAATCATGAGGTCACAAAGGAAAATTGTACTGTCGTAATGGGAGTTGCGAGGTCACAAGCGAACACATGTCACAATAGGGCATTATGCTGTCACAAAGGCATAGCATGATGCTATAATGTGATACCATGATGTCATGTCCATCATTGTGGTGTCACAGTTGGTAAGTGTGATGTTCTAGGATAATTTTATGTCATGATGAGGTTTGTGAGAACTTTATTGTGAATTGTGATGTCACATTATAAAGTCAGAATGGGGGAAGAGTGATATCCTAATGTGGGTATCCTGATGGCACAGGAAAGAATAGTGATGTCATGAGGGGATATTTTATATCACAATAGGAAATTTGGAGGTCACAGTGGGGCATAGTGACAGCATAAAAGAATGGCATGGTACCATAATGAGGATACTGATAAGGTAACGAGGGCAATGTGAGATCACCATGGGGAATTGTGAATAACAGTGAAAAGTGTCTCATCATGGGGTACAGTGGTGTCACAATAGGGTGCTGTGATGTCACAGTGGAGTGTGGTTCTGTCACAATCATGCATCTACTCCTTTCACTGGAGAACTGTGATATCACTAGGGTTTATCGTGATGTTGTAATGGATCATTATGGCATCATGGTGGGGAATTCTTAAGTCATATGGAGAACTATGATGTCGCAAAGGGGTGGTGTGATACCACAATAGGATGTGTGAAGTCACAATAAGGCATGATGGTGTCACAATGGAATATTTTGAGGCCATATTTGGTACAGTGACGTCATAATATGCATCTATGTCGTCACTGTGGTGAATTGTGGTATCATAAATGTTGATTGTACTGCTCTAATGAGGGCAATGTGAGATCATAATAGGGTAATTGTGGTGTCACAGTGGAAATGATGCTGTCACAATGGGCCAAGTTAGTGTCACCACAGTGCAACTTGAGGTGACAGTGAATCATTATACTGTGAAAAAAAAAGAATTTTGATGCTATAATGGGGACTTTGATGTCATCATAGGCACTTGTGTCACACTGGGCAGTTATGAGGTCACAAGAGAAAACTGTAATATCAATGCAGAATTGTCTGTTCATAATGGGGAATTGACAATTCCTGATGTGGGTATCATGATGTCAAAATAGGTCAGGGTGGTGTTACAGTGGGGTATTGCAATGCCATAATGTGTAACTATGCTGTCATAACATGTCACTGTGATGTCACAATTGGGAATTGTGATGTCATAAAGGTTAATTGTGCTCCTATAATTATAGAACATTAGCTCATAATCAGGGAGTTGTTTCGCTATAATATGCAATTGTGATGTTCCCACGGGGCATCATGAGGTAACAATATGGCATTCTTGGGTGACAATACAGAATTGTGATATCACAGTGGGGCACTGTGATATCACAATGGTACTGGTGATGTCACAGTGGGCAATTGTGATGTCACAGTGGGGAATCATTATGTCACAAAGGAAATTTTAATGTCATAATGTGAATTGTGAGCTTAAAACAGAACACATGTCACAATAGGGCATTATGATGACACAAATGCATAGCATGATATTATAATGTGATACCATGATGTCATACCCATCATTGTGAGGTCACAATTGTCAATTGTGATGTTGTAAGATAATTTAAATGTCATGATGACAATTGTGAGATCAGAATGGTGAATTGGGATGCCACATTGGCAGTATATGTGGTCACAATAAGGCGTTATCATGTCACAGTAGGACATGGCGATGTCACAGCAGGAAAAGGAAAAGAAAGGAAGGAAAAGGAAAGAAATATCAAACTGGCGTCTGGTTTTTCGTGTGGGTGAGCCTAGTATTAAAAGAAATAGGTAAAAAAAATTACAATTTTTCCACTATTTTGAGACTGGAAAAGATTTCCTAAATGCCTGAAAAAGCAAATATTACATTCAGTAAACTCATTTGTTAGCACAAAAAAATTGAAACATAAATCTTAGAACTCTAAATCCAGTACTTTTTGTGGGCCTGGAGCTGCATGAAGGGTTATACGGTGCCTTCGTAGATCTTCTAATCATAATTAAGGTAAACGTAGGTTGTGATGGGGCACTATTGGAGCATTATGTGATCAAAATGGAAACTATGAGCTAATGATGTGGCTTTATAAAGTCAGAATGGGGGAAGAGTGAGATCCTAATGGGGGTTTCCTGATGGAACTGCAGAAAATTTTGATGTCATAATGGCATATTTGATGTCACTATAGGGACTTTGGAGGTCACAGTGGGGCATAGTGACAGCATAAAGGAATGCCATGATAACATAATGAGGACACCGAGACGATTACGAGTCCAATGTGAGATCATAATGCGGAATTGTGAAGTAACAGTGAAAAACATGAATCCTGGGGTACAGTGGTATCACAATAGGGAGCTGTGATGTCACAGTGGAGTGTTGTTCTGTCACAAGGATGCACCTACAGTTATCACTCGAGAACTGAGTTTTGACAAGGGTTGATGGTCATGCTGTAATGGATGATTATGATATCATGATGGGGAATTCTGAAGTCATATGGAGAACTATGATGTCACAATGGGGTGCTGTGAATCCACAATAGGATGTCTGAGGTCAAAATGAGGCATGATGATTCCACAATGGAATATTTTGATACCATATTTGGTACAGTGATTGAATAAAGTGCAACTATGTCGTCACAGTGGAGAACTGTGGTATCATAACGGTCGATTGTACCGCTCTAATGAGGGCAATGTGAGGTCATCATAGGGTAATTGTGGTGTCACCCTGGAAATGATGCTGTCACAATTTGACAAGTTAGTGTCACCAAAGTGCAACTTGCGGTAACAGTGAATCATTATACTGTGAAAAAAAAGGA
The DNA here is from genome assembly GCA_004027295.1 of Dolichotis patagonum. Classification (NCBI taxonomy): domain Eukaryota; kingdom Metazoa; phylum Chordata; class Mammalia; order Rodentia; family Caviidae; genus Dolichotis; species Dolichotis patagonum. The sequence continues at coordinate 26,705 of PVJX010017393.1, forward strand.
ATTGTGATGCTATAATGGGGACTTTGATGTCATCATTGGCACTTGTGTCTCACTGGGCAGTTATGAGGTGACAAGAGAAAACTGTAACATCAATGCAAAATTGTCTGTTCATAATGGGGAATTGACAATTCCTGATGTGGGTATCATGATGTCAAAATAGGACAGGGTGGTGTTACAGTGGGGTATTGTAATGGCATAATGGCGAACTATGCTGTCAAAACATGTCACTGTGATGTCACAATTGGGAATTGTGATGTCATAAAGGTTAATTGTGCTGCTATAATTATAGAACAGGAGCTCATAATCAGGGAGTTGTTTCGCTATAATATGGAATTGTGATGTTCCCACTGAGCATCATGAGGTAACAATATGGCATTCTTCGGTGACAAAACAGAATTGTGATATCATAGTGGGGCACTGTGATGTTGCAATGGTCCTGCTGATATCACAGTGGGCAACTGTGATGTCACAGTGTGCAATCATGATGTCACAAATGAAAATTTAATGTCATATTGTGAATTGCGAGGTTAAAACAGAACACATGTCACAATAGGGCATTATGATGGCACAAATGCATATCAAGATGTTATAATGTGACACCATGATGTCATATCCATCATTGAGATGTCACAATTGTCAATTGTGATGTTGTAAGATAATTTAAATGTCATGATGAGAATTGTGAGATCTGAATTGTGAATTGTGATGTCACATTGGCAGTATATGAGGTCCCAATAGGGCGTCATCATGTCACAGTTGGTCATGGCAATGTCACAGCAGGAAAAGGAAAAGAAAGGAAGGAAAAGGAAAGAAATATCAAACTGGCATCTTTTTTTTTGTGTGTGAGCCTAGTAGTAAAAGAAATAGACAAAAAAATTACACTTTTTCGACTATCTTGAGACTGGAAAAGATTTCTTAAATGACTGAAAGAGCAAATGTTACATATTTTGATACCATATTTGGTACAGTGATGTAGTAATGTGCAATTATGTTGTCACAGTGGGGAATTTTGGTATCATAAAGGTTGATTGTGCTGCTCTAATGAGGGCATTGTGAGGTCATAATAGGGTAATTGTGATGTCACACCGGAAATGATGAAGTCACAATGGGTCAATATAGTGTCACCACAGGGCACCTTGAGGTGAAAGTGAATCATTACTCTGTGTAAAAGTGGAATTGTGATGGAATAATGGGGACTGTGACGTCACAATGGGCACTTGTGTCACTTTGGGCAGTTATGATGTCACAAAAGTAAACTGTAATATCCACAGAGAATTCTCTGGTCATAATGGGGAATTGACAAGTCATGATCAGGGTATTATCAAGTCAACATAGGGCAGTGTGCTCTCACAACGGGGTACCGTAATGCCATAATGTGGAACTATGATGTCATAACATGTCACTGTCATGTCACAGTTGGGAATTGTGATGTCATAAAGGTTAACTGTGCTGTTATAATTAGGCAATATGTGATCACAACTTAGAAGTAGTTTTGCTAAAATAGGGAATTGTGATGTTCCAACAGGGCATCATGAGGTAACAATACGGAATTATTGGGTGACAATACAACATTGTGATATCATACTGGGTCACTGTGGTGTTACAATTGTACTGGTGATATCACAGTGGGCAATTGTGATATCACAGTGGGCAATCATGATATCTCAAAGGAAAATTGTAATGTCATACTGGGAGTTGCGAGGTCACAATACAACACATGTCATAATAGTGCATTATGATGTCACAAAGGCATAGCATGATGCCAACATTTGATACCATGATGTCATATCCATCATTGTGGTGTCACAATTGGCAATAGTGATATTGTAAGATAATTTAAATGTCATGATGAGAATTGTGAGATCTTAATTGTGAATTGAGATGTCACATTGGCAGTATACGTGGTCACAATAGGGTGTTATGATGTCACAGTAGGACATGGTGATGTGACAGCAATAGTAGTAAATAAAGGAAAGGAAGGAAAAGGAAAAAAATACCAAACTTACATCCGGTTTTGTGTGTGTAACAGATTATTAAAAGAAATAGATAAAAAAATTACAATTCTTACCATATATTGTGACTGGAAAAGAGTTCTCAAATGCCTGAAAAAGAAAATGTTACATTCAAGTGAAGGAATTTTTAACAGAAACAATTTGATATATAAATATTAGAACTCTGAATCCAGTAATTTTTGGCACGTGGAGCTGTATGAAGTGTAGAATGGTGCCTTGGAAGATCTTCTAATCATAATTAAGGTAAACATAGGTTGTGATGTGGCCCTAATGGAGCATTATGTGATCAAAATGGAAATTATGAGCCAGTGATGTCGCTTTGTAAAGTCAGAATGGGGGAAGAGTGAGATCCTAATGGGGGTATGCTGATGGCACAGGAGACAATTGTGATGTCATGATGGGATATTTTATATCACAATAGGGAATTTGGTGGTCACAGTGGGGCATAGTGACAGCATAAAGGAATGGCATGGTACCATAATGAGGACACTGATATGGTAACGAGGGCAATGTGAGATCACCTTGGGGAATTGTGAAGTAACAGTGAAAAGTGTCTCATCATGGGGTACAGTGGTGTCATAATAGGGTGCTGTGATGTCACAGTGGAGTGTTGTTCTGTCACAAGTATGCATGTACTGTTATCACGCAAGAACTGGGTTTTGACAAGGGTTCATGGTCATGCTGTAATGGATGATTATGATATCATGATGGGGAATTCTGAAGTCATATGGAGAACTATGATGTTGCAATGGAATGTGGTGATACCAAAATAGGATGTGTGAATTCAAAATAAGGTATGATGATGTCACAATGGGATATTTTGATGCAAAATTTGGTACAGTGATGTTGTAATGTGCAACTATGTTGTCATAGTGGGAAAGTGTAGTATCATAAAGGTTGATTGTGCTGCACTAATGAGGGCAATGTGAGGACTTAATAGGGTAATTGTGGTGTCACAGTGGAAATGATGATGTCACAATGGGCCAAGCTAATGTCACCACAAGGCACCTTGATGTGACAGTGAAGCATTACCCTGTGAAAAAAAGGAATTGTGACGCTATAATGGGGAGTGTGATGTCATCATGGGCACTTGTGTCACACTGGGAGCTTATGATGTCACAAAAGAAAACTGTAACATCAATGAGGAATTGTCTGGTCATAATGGGGTATTGACAAGTGACGAAGAGGACATCATGATGTCAAAATAGGGAGGGGTTTTGTCACAATGGGTCATTGTAATGCCATAATGTGGAACTATGATGTCATAACTGGTCACTGTGATGTTGAAATTGGGAATTGTGATGTCATAAAGGTTAATTGTGCTGCTATATTTAGGCAACATGAGCTCATCATTGGGGAGTTGTTTTGCTATCATGGGGAATGGTGATGTTCCAACTGGGCATCATGAGTTCACAAAATAGCACTGTAGGGTGACAATACAACATTGGGATAACTTAGTGAGGCACTCTGGTGTCACAATGGTCCTGGTTGTATCACCGTGGGCAATTGTGATGCCACCAGGGGAAATTGTAAAGTCCAAAGAAGAGTTGCGAGGTCACAATAGAGCACATGTCACAATAGGGCATTATAATGTCACAAAGGCCTAGCATGATGCTATAATGTGATACGGTGATGTCATATCCATCATTATGGTGTCACAATTGGCAATTGTGATGTTGTAAGATAATTTAAATGTCATGATGAGAATTGTGAGATCTTTATTGTGAATTGTGATGTCACATTGGCAGTATATGAGGTCACAATAGGGCATCATGAGGTCACATTAGGACATGGTGATATCACAGCAGGAATAGGAAAAGAAAGGAAAGGAAGAAAAGGAAAGAAATATCAAACTGGCATCTGGTTTTGTGTGTGTGTGAACCAAGTATTAAAAGACATACATAAAAATATTACAATTCTTCCAAAATCTTGAGACTGGAAAAGAGTTCTTAAATGCCTGAAAAAGCCAATATGACATTCAAGTGAAGGCATTTATTAGCAGAAACAAGCTGAAACATAAATCTTAGAACTCTCAATCCAGTACTTTTTCTGGGCCTGGAACTGTATGAAGTGTAGCAGGGTCCCTTGAAAGAGCTTCTAATCATAATTAAGGTATACATAGGCTGTGATGGGGCCATAAAGGAGCACGATCTGATCAAAATGGAAATTATGAGCTAATGATGTGGCTTTACAAAGTCACAATGGGGGAAGTGTGAGTTCGTAATGAGGGTATTCTGATGGCACAGCAGAGAATTGTGATGTCATAATGGGATTTTTGATATCACAATAGGGAATTTGGAGGTCTCAGGGGGGAATAGTGACTGCATAAAGAATGGCATGATAGCATGATGACCACACTGAGACGATAACGAGGGCAATGTGAGAACTTAATGGGGAATTGGAAGTAAACGTGAAAAGTATGTCCGCATGGGGTACAGTGGTATCACAAAAGGACGCTGTGATGTCACCGTGGAGTGTTGTTGTGCCACAATGATGCATCTATTGTTATCACTTAAGCAATGTAATGTCACATGGGTTAATCGTGATGCTGTAATGGATGATTATGATATCATGATGGGGAATTCTGAAGTCATATGGATCACTATGGTGTCACAACGCGGTGTTGTGACACCACAATAAGATGTGTGAAGACACCATAAGGCATGATGATGTCACAATGGGATATTTCGATGCCATATTTTGAACAGTGATGTCATAATGTGCAACTATGTTGTCACAGTGGGATATTGTAGTAACATAAATGTTGATTGTGCTGCTCTAGTGAGGGCAATATGAGGTCATAATAGGGTAAATGTGGTGTCACACTGGAAATGATGATGTCACAGTGGGCCAAGCTAGTGTCACCACACATTGATGTGACAGTGAAGCATTAGCCTGTGAAAAAGGGGAATTTTGATGCTATAATGGGGACTCTGATGTCATCATGGGCACTTGTGCAACACTGCGAGGTTATCATGTCATAAAAGAAAACTGTAACATCAATGGGGAATTATGTGGTCATAATGGGGAATTGACAAGTCACGAGAAGTGTATCATAATGTCAAAATAGGGCAGTGTGGTGTCACAATTCGGTATTGTAATGCCATAATGTGCAACTATGATGTCATAACATGTCACTGTGATGTTGCAATTGGGAATTTTGATGTCAAAAAGGTTAATTATGCTGCTATAAATAGGCAACATGAGCACATAATTGGAGAGTAGATTGGCTATGAAGGGGAATGGTGATGTTCCATTTGGGCAGCATGAGGTCACAATATGGCATTATTGGGTGACCATACAACATTGTGATATCATGGTGGGGCACTGTGATTTCACAATGGTCCTGGTGTTATCACAGCGGGAAATTGTGATGTCACAGTGGGCAATCATTAGGTCACAAAGGAAAATTGTATTGTAATAATGGGAGTTGCGATGTCACAAGTGAACACATGTCACAATACGGCATTATGATGTCACAAAGGCATATCATGATGTCATATCTATCATTGTGGTTTCACAATCGGTAATTGTGATGTTGTAAGACAATATAATGTCATGATGAGAATTGTGAGATCTTAATTGTGAATTGTGATGTCAAATTGGCAGAATGCGAGGTCATATTTAGGCGTTAATGTGTCACAGTAGGACATGGTGATGTCACAGCAGATATAGGAAAAGAAAGGAAAGGACGGAAAGCGAAAGATATCAAACTTATATCTGGATTTCTGTGTGTGTGAACCTAGTATTAAAAGAAATAGTTAAAAATATTCCATTTCTCGTATGATCTTGAGATTGGAAAAGAGTTCTTAAATGCCTGAAAAAGCAAATGTTACATTCAAGGGAAGGCGTTTGTTAGCAGACACAATTTGAAGCATAAATCCTAGAATTGTATATCCAGTCCTTTTTTTGGCCGGCAGCTGTATGAACTGTAGTAGGGTGCCCTCGAAGATCTTCTATTCATAATTATGGTAAACATCGTTTGTGATGGGGCCCTAATGGAATATTATGTGATCAAAATGGAATTTATGAGCTAATGATGTGGCTTTATAACATCACAATCTGGGAAGTTTGAGATCCTAATGGGGGTATCCTGATGGCAGAGCAGAGAATTGTGATGTCATAATGGGATATTTGATATCACAATAGGGAATTTGAAGGTCACAGTGGCACATCATGATAGCATAAAGGAAATGCCCGGTACCATAATGGGAACACTGAGAAGATAACCAGGGCAATGTGAGATCACAATGGGAAATTTTGAAGTAATAGTAAAAAGTATGTCATCATGAGGTGCAGTGGTGTCACAATAGGGTGCTGTGATTTCACAGGGAAGAGTTGTTCTGTCACAATGGTGCATCCAGTGTTATCACAGGAGAATTGTGATGTCACAAGGGTTTATTTTGATGTTGTATTGTGTGATTATGATATCATGATGGGGAATTCTGAGGTCATATCGAGAACTACAATGTGGGATACTTGATGTCACAATAGGGACATTGGAGGTCACAGTGGGGCACACTGACAGCATAAAGGAATGCCTTGATACAAAAATGAGGACACTGAGATGATAACGAGGCCAATGTGAGATCATAATCGGGAATTGTGAAGTAACAGTGAAAAACATGCATCCTGGGGTATAGTGGTGTCACAATAGAGAGCTGTGATGTCACAGTGGAGTATTGTTCTGTCACAAGGATGCATCTACTGTTATCACTCGAGAACTGTGTTTTGACAAGGGTTTATGGTCATGCTGTAATGGATGATTATGATATCATGATGGGGAATTCTGAAGTCATATGGCGAACTATGATGTCCAAATGGGGTGCTGTGATTCCACAATAGGATGTGTGAAGTCACAATGAGGAATGATGATTCCACAATGAAATATTTTGATGCCGTATTTGGTACAGTGATGTATTAATGTGCAAGTATGTTGTCACAGTGGGGAATTGTGGTATCATAAGGGTTGATTGTGCTGCTCTAATGAGGGCACTGTGAGGTCATAATAGGGTAACTGTGATGTCACACCGGAAATGATGATGTCACAATGGGCCAAGCTAGTGTCACCACAGGGCACCTTGAGGTGAAAGTGAATCATTACCCTGTGACAAAGGGGAATTGTGATGGAATAATGGGGATTGTCATGTCGCAATGGGCACTTGTGTCACTTTGGGCAGTTAGGATGTCACAAAAGAAAACTGTAACATCCATAGAGAATACTCTGGTCTTAATGGGGAATAGACAAGTCACGATGAGTGTATCATCAAGTCACCATAGGGCAGTGTGCTGTCACAACGGGGTACTGTAAAGCCATAATGTGGAACTATGATGTCATAACAAGTCACTGTGATGTCACAGTTGGGAATTGTGATGTCATAAAGCTTAATTGTGCTGTTTTAAATAGGCAACCTGTGCTCATAATTTAGGAGTAGATTTGCTAAAATAGGGAATTGTGATGTTCCAACTGGGCATCATAGGAAAGAATATGGCATTATTGGGTGACAATACAACATTGTGATATCATACTGGGTCACTGTGATGTTACAGTTGTACTGGTGATATCGCAGTAGGCAATTGTGATATCACAGTGGGCAATCATGTTATCTCAAAAGAAAATTGTAATGTCATAATGGTAGTTGTGAGGTTAAAATAGAACACATGTCATAATAGTGCATTATGATGTCACAAAGGCATAGCATGATGCCAAAATGTGATACCATGATGTCATATCCATCATTGTGGTGTCACAATTGCCAATTGTGATATTGTAAGATAATTTAAATGTCATGATGAGAATTGTGAGATCTTAATTGTGAATTGTGATGTCACATTGGCAGTATACGAGGTCATAGTAGGGTGTTATGATGTCACAGTAGGACATGGTGATGTCACAGCAGGAGCAGTAACAGAAAGGAAAGGAAAGAAAGGGAAAAAAATATCAAAATTACATCTGGTTTTGTGTGTAACCCAGTATTAAAATAAATAGAGAAAAAAATTACAATACTTCCAATATATTGACACTGGAAAAGAGTTTTCAAATGCCTGAAAAAGCAAATGTTACATTCAAGTGAAGGTATTTTTAGCAGAAACAATTGAAAACATAAATCTTAGAATTCTGAATCCAGTACTTCTTGGGGCGTGGAGCTGTATGAAGTGCAGAAGGGTGCCTTGGAAGATCTTCTAATCACAATTCAGGTAAACATAGGTTGTGATGTGGCCCTAATGGAGCATTATGTGACCAAAATTGAAATTATGAGCTAGTGACGTCGCTTTATAAAGTTAGAATGGGGGAAGAGTGAGATCCTAATGGGGGTATCCTGATGGCACAGGAGAGAATTGTGATGTCATGATGGGATATTTTATATCACAAGAGGGAATTTGGTGTTCAGAGTGGGGCATAGTGACAACATAAAGAAATGGCATGGTACCATAATGAGGACACTGATATGATAACGAGGGCAATGTGAGATCACCATGGGGAACTGTGAACTAACAGTGAAAAGTGTCTCATCATGGGGTACAGTGGTGTCACAATAGGGTGCTGTGATGTCACAGTGGAGGGATGTTCTGTCACAATTATGCATCTACTCTTTTCACTAGAGAACTGTGATTTCACTAGGGTTTATTGTGATGTTGTAATGGATCATTATGATATCATGATGCGGAATTCTTAAGTCATATGGAGAATTATGATGTTGCAATGGGGTGGTGTGATACCACAATAGGATGTGTGAAGTCACAATAAGGCATGATGATGTCACAATGGCATATTTTGAGGACATATTTGGTACAGTGATGTCATAATATGCATCTATGTCGTCACAGTGGGGAATTGTGGCATCATAAGGGTTGATTGTGGTGCTCTAATGAGGGCAATGTGAGGTTGTATTAGGGTAAATGTGGTGTCACAATGGAAATGATGCTGTCACAATGGTCCAAGTTAGTGTCACCACAGTGCAACTTGAGGTGACAGTGAATCATTATACTGTGAAAAAAAAGGAATTGTGATGCCATAATGGGGACTTTGATGTCATCATGGGCACTTGTGTCACACCGGGCAGTTATGAGGTCACAAGAGAAAACTGTAACATCAATGCAGAATTGTATGTTCATAATGGGGAATTGACAATTCCTGATGTGGGTATCATGATGTCAAAATTGGGCAGGGTGTTGTTAAAATTGTGTACTGTAATGCCATAATGTTGAAGTATGATGTCATAACAGGTCACTGTGATGTCACAATTGGGAATTGTGATGTCATAAAGGTTAATTATGCTGCTATAATTATAGAACAGGAGCTCATAATCAGGGAGTTGTTTCACTATAATATGCAATTGTGATGTTCCCACGGGGCATCATGAGGTAACAGTATGGCATTCTTGGGTGACAATACACAATTTTGATATCATATTGGGGCACTGTGATGTCACAATGGTCTTGCTGATATCACGGTGGGCAATTGTCATGTCACAGTGGGCAATCATGATGTCACAAAGGAAATGTTAATGTCATAATGTGAATTGCGAGGTTAAAACAGAGCACATGTCACAATAGGGCATTATGATGACACAAATGAGTTTCATGATGTTATAATGTGATACCATGATGTCAAATCCATCATTGTGATGTCACAATTGTCAATTTTGATGTTGTAAGATAATTTAAATGTCATGATGAGAATTGTGAGATCTGAATTGTGAGTTGTGATGTCACATTGGCAGTATATGAGGTCACAATAGGGCATTATCATGTCACAGTAGGACATGGCGATGTCACAGAAGGAAAAGGAAAAGAAAGGAAGGAAAAGGAAACAAATATCAAACTGGCATCTGGTTTTTTGTGTGTGTGAGCCTAGTATTAAAAGAAATAGATAAAAAAAATTTCAATTTTTCCACTATCTTGAGACTGGAAAAGATTTCATAAATGCATGAAAAAGCAAATGTTACATTCAAGTAAACTCATTTGTTAGCAGAAACAAATTGAAACATAAACCTTAGAAATCTGAATCCAGTACTTTTTTCAGGGCCTGGAGCTGAATGAAGCATTACAGTGTGCCTTCGTTGATCTACTAATCATAATTAAGGTAAACATAATTTGTGATGTGGCACTATTGGAGCATTATGTGATCAAAATGGAAATTATGAGCTAATGATGTGGCTTCATAAAGTCAGAATGGGGGAAGAGTGAGATCCTAAAGGGGGTTTCCTGATGGCATGGCAGAGAATTTTGAGGTCGTAATGGGATATTTGATGTCACAATAGGGACTTTGCAGGTCACAGTGGGGCATAGTGACAGCATAAAGCCATGCCATGATACCATAATGAGGACACTGAGATGATAACGAGGACAATGTGAGATCATAACGGGGAATTGCGAAGTAACAGTGAAAAACATGCATCCCGGGGTACAGTGGTATCACAATAGGGAGCTGTGATGTCACAGTGGAGTGTTGTTCTGTCACAAGGATGCATCTACTGTTATCCTTGGAGAACTGTGTTTTGACAAGGGTTTATGGCCATGCTGAAATGGATGATTATGATATCATGATGGGGAATTCTGAAGTCATATGGAGAACTATGATTTCACAATAGGGTGAGGTGATTGCACAGCAGGATGTGTGAAGTCAAAATGAGGCATGATGATTCCACAATGGAATATTTTGATGCCATATTTGGTACAGTGATGTAATAATGGGCAACTATGTTGTCACAGTGGGAAATTGTATTATCATAAAGGTTGATTGTGCTGCAGTAATGAGGGCTATGTGAGGATATAATAGGGTAATTGTGGTGTCACAGTTGAAATGATGATATCACAATGGGCCAAGCTACTATCACCACAAGGCACCTTGATATGACAGTAAAGAATTACCCTGTGTAAAAAGGAATTGTGACACTATAATGGGGACTGTGTTGTCATCATGGGCACTTGTGTCACACTGGGAGGTTATGATTTCACAAAAGTAAACTGTAACATCAATCAGGAACTGTCTGGTCATAATGGGGTATTGACAAGTCACGAAGAGGACATCATGATGTCAAAATAGGGCCGGGTGGTGTCACAATGGGGCATTTCAATGCCATAATGTGGAACTATGATGTCATAACAGGTCACTGTGATGTTGCAATAGGGAATTGTGATGTCATAAAGGTTAATTGTGCTGCTATAATTAGGCAACATGAGCTCATCATTGGGGAGTTTTTTTGCTATCATGGGGAATGGTAATGTTCCATTTGGGCAGCATAAAGTCACAATATGGCATTATTGTGTGACCATACAACATTGTGATATCATGGTGGGGCACTGTGATGTCACAATGGTCCTGGTGATATCACAGTGGGCAATTGTGCTGTCACAGTGGGCAATCATGAGGTCACAAAGGAAAATTGCAATGTCATAATGGGAGTTGCCAGGTCACAAGTGAACACATGTAACAATAGGGCATTATGATGTCACAAAGGAATAGCATGATGCTATCATGTGATACTATGATGTCATGTCCATCATCGTGGTGTCACAATTGGTAATTGTGATGTTGTAAGTCAATTTAAATGTCATGATGAGAATTGTGAGATCTTAATTGTGAATTGTGATGTCAATTTGGCAGTATGTGAGGTCACAATTGGGCGTTATTGTGTCACAGTAGGACCTGGTGATGTCACAGCAGATATAGGAAAAGAAAGGAAAGGAAGGAAA
>PVJX010017394.1:0-38337 GCA_004027295.1 Dolichotis patagonum
TGTCTCAACATACCTAATTTTTCTCCATCAATTCCTGTGGGCACCTGCCCGCACACTGGGTAGCAACACAGAAGTTGTCAGTATGATGAATCATTTCCAGGAAGGGTCAGGTCAGACAAGTATAGAGTATTTCAGGAATTTAACAGTCTTTAAAAGGGGACTTACTAGGTGTTATTTTCTAAGTAGATTTGATCCCCTCACCTCTCTACATTTGTCAGTGATCTCTGCGAATCAGTGTTTTCAGAACCTCGGACAGCGCTATCGGTTGTCCCTCACTGGAGACTTGGGGCTAGTTCCCCTTTTCCACATGCATGTTCAAGCAGCCTGTGGTCACTTTTACTTTTGAGCAAAAAATCAACCGAGGGTGAGGGCTAAATCTAGTCATTTTGTGGGTCTAAACCGCTATCAAATGAGAGCAATCAGGTGCTTCTCTATCTCTGATTTTAGCACTGCATGAGGTGGTATTCTCCTGCACCAAGCCTGAGGGTTATCATCTTAATTGCACTTCAGAGTCTAACTGTGTGAACAGGCTATCAGTTAGCTGATTGACATGCATGCCAGGATCTTACCAGTATACAGATTTGAAGAATAAAGTCCTCTTGCATTTATGTGGTCATGTAACATTGAGAGAATATTTTGGAACAATGTATGTGGACAAAATGGTGCTCTGTTGGACTCAACTGAAATGTAGTCACATGGAGACTTTTGGAGAAAAGGTATATCATCCTGAAACTCCCACAGAGGGTTCAGTCTCCCACCTGGCAATATGGCGCACAGCTGAAGAAAGACAAGGAAAGAGATCTGCTATTGAAGGGGCTCTTGAAGGACCAATTGTTCTTAGTGGAACAAAGGGCCAATAGTCAGAGGGCTCAAGTCTTTTACTGACACCAATCAGAGGCCAGGTGGGGGATGCAGCAGGCTGCAGGGCAAGAGAAGCTTTGCAGGCAGAGCACGTAAGGAAAAACAGAGCTTCTTGCACCAGACACAGAGGCCCTCCAATTAGTGGTACAGCAGATAACCTGATGGATGCAAGGCTGGCACCTTTACTGCCGGGAAGGTACAATTCTGCTGAGTCCCGTGGCCTCAGCTGAAATGTTATCTCATGTCTCAGCCCTAGAAATTCTCAAGGTCTTGCCTGAGCCTCCATCGCAGCCATCAGCAAGGGGACAAGTCTCGCCTCATTCAGACTCAGTTAGACATGATCACATTATTTTGGCCAATGAAGGGGGCACCTGCTTATGCACAGTCAGCCCTGCACATGGCGGTGAGTAGAGCTGTAGTAGAGGTCAGGTAAAGGTGGAGGCAAGGGGCCTCATTTCTCAGGTGGCATGGCTTGGTGGCCTCCCATGACATAGGCCTGAATCAGCACACCTAATATCCAACTGGAACGTCTACATTGTATCTTGCACACCAGGACATCCATATATCACAGTGAGGATCACCTTGCTTTAGTACGTCAGCTCAGAGTCATGGTTACCAGCACTCCCTTCCCTTGTCCAGTCCAGATTATGTTACATGATCACTATCTATGTCACAGTTGCTCCTGCCAGAAAATGCTCAATACAGTACTGATGTTGCACTGGAGAGAGGATTTTTCAGAGGCTTAAGTACCAGGAAAACTAGGGACTCATGTGTCATGGAAAGAGGTGCTTGCTGTTGAAAACTGTGTTACACCACATTAGCATCCTGGGGGCCAGCTCTGAGCTGGAAACTGTTCTGCTTCGGAGTCCATGGATTTGGCTCAGAAAGAAGCAAGTTAAACAGATTAGTTAGATTAATACTAGTAGACACAGGGTCTAAGGTTGATTCAGACATGAAGAAGCAGAATGGATTCCAAAGGAGCACTGGGAAAGAGATTTCAGTATTGGGAAATTAAAATAACAAGCGTAGCAGAAAAGCGCTGTAAAATAGGACTGTTCAAAGATGAGCACTGCGTCCTGAGTCTTTGTGACAAAACGGTCTCTCAATATTGTACTTTAAAAGGTAATAAGATACCACCACACTAGAAAAAGACAAATTCTCTAATAGAACAGGAAAAATAGACATCTAAAACTGCGTCCCACTTGAGCAAAACTCTGACATGAGAAAGAATAGTCTTTTCAAGTACAGAATGGAGAGATTATTTTAAAATGTTGCTGATGTAGTCAGAGTTCATTACAAAAAATGTAATTTAACCCTACTTTGTGCAACTCCAAAATATCAATTCCAGATGGTACAGGCACTAAAATAGTAAAAGCAAAACATGGCATTATTTTTTGAAAGCATAGAAAAATGTATTTTTATGTTTTCTTTAATATGTGAAGTTTTGAAAAACTATAGATGAGAAATTCCAGTTATGGATTAAAAATCTGGTATATTTTAGTGTGTTACAACTTTAATTTACCAATGGACAGCATATAGAAAGATAAAGAGCAAGCCACACATTTCACAAATACATTTGTAATATAGATAAGAAAAAACAAACTAGTAACAAAACTATATAATTCTAAAATAACAAGATAACAAATTTGATAGAAGAGTAAGAAAAAAAGATGAAGAAAATGCATAAGGAAGTTTTATTTTTTTTTTATTTTAAAGAGTATAAAACAAGAGAGGGCAGAACAGAGCAGATCAGAACAGGACAACATAGGCAACCCAGTACTTTACATTAAGACAACCGGACATTAACAGTAGCTATCACAATATCTCTTTCTCTGCTATAGTTGAGCATAGTTTCAAATACAATAATATCAGACATAACAAAATAGTATAAAACCGTTCAAAGAGTGAAAGAATTACGGGGCTTTCTGAACTGAGTAACAGAAAATGATCAATGGGTACTATAATATCTCATTTTTGATAAAAAAAATTTTGTTTAAACTATCACACATTTTCAAATCCCAATAAGACACAATGTGATAGATAGAACCAATGGTAGTAAAAGAATAGAAGCATGGTAGGACTTCTAAGAAGGACTATATTAAATCAGCAATAGCTGTCATAATGTTTTGTTTTCTTCAAAACAGCTGTTGATACCATCACGCATGATATAGTCAAACAAAACAGAATAAAACCATTCCAACTGATGAATGAAAACATTGAAAGGCTTCAAAGCTATGAGATGGGGACTCATGCTTATCATAAAATCTTATATACTCTTACCAACTCTCATACTAGGGAGACTATACAGTATTTACACATGTGAGTTTGGTTTATTTCGCTGATGAGAATGGTCTCAAGTTGTGTCCATTTATTTATAGCTATCTCAATGTGATCATTCTTTATAGCTGAGTATTACTCCATTGTATAAAAATGCCACAACTTTTTAATCCATTCCTCAGTTGATGGGCACTTAGGTTGTTTCCAGGATCTGGCTATTACAAATTGTGCTGCTATAAACATGGGTGCACATATATCACTGTGGTATGATATTCTCAGATCTTCTGGGAATATGCCCAGAAGTGGAATACCTGGGTCAAATGGGACCTCCAGACCCAGCTTTTTGAGAAATCTCCAGACTGACCTCCACAGTGGTTGCACCAGTCTACATTCCCAGCAACAGTGCAGAAGAGATTGTACCCGACCAAGGAAGTTTTAAAAAAGAAAATGAAAATGGCCTGAAAACATATCTAAAGATGTTCAAATTCTAGTTAATAATGGCTATTTACTTAAAATTAAGATATGATCCTATTTCATACATGGCAGATTGATAGAAACACAATCATTCTTATGATGGTGGTCATGTAGGGCAACAGAAACTCTATGTGAATATAAATTTGGGGGAAAATATGGCATTTATGTAGCAAAGCCCAATATGAACACATGTTGTGACTCAACAATTTTAACTTCTAAAGAAATTCTTGTACATGTGCACAAGACAATGCATACAGGAGTGAATATGGCAGTGTTGTGAATAACATAAAATCAAATGCATATGACCCAATATTCACTGAAAAAGCAATGTGCACATACCTTATGGGGTATGTATGCAATGGAATACTATGCAGGGATTAAAAATAACCACTTGTAGCCATTCCTACCAACATGAGCATATCAAATAATACTTTGAAGGAAGAAAACCAGAAGAATTTAAGTAAATAAATTTATAGAACTTTGTTAATCAATGTAACTTAACTCATGTAAAGTATTGTGCCCTTGTTAAAAAATAAATACAGCCTTCAGAAAAACATCCAGAAATAGCTAGTACAAAATTCAGGACAACAGTTCTGAAATCAAATGAGAGACACACGATGGACTAGAACAATTCGGGGTTTTCTGAAGTTCTTGGTGTCTTGTGTGTGCAGGGTGCACACAGACAGTCGTTCTTTATTGCACGCAGCTGTTGTGCTCCTTAGGCTTAGATAGAAAATCTAACAAGTCTGTTAGATATAAAACCTGACAGACAGGAGTGAGAGGGGAGTGCCGTGTCCAGTGTAGCACGCGGCCCCTTGGAGGATGCACGGGCCCAGAGGCAGGCAGGGTTTGGGGCACCTTGAAGGGCCTGCTTGCTGCTTGGTTGATGTTCTGTCTTTGTCTTCTCATCCCTCTGGGTTGGAGGGCATTGTGAACTGGAACTGGCAATCCAGGTTTTAAGGAGAATAGGAGAGCACACGTTGAGATCTGTGTGAGTACTGCCAGCCTGTGCGAAGCACTCTCAGGAGTGGGGTGCTGGTCTCCCCACAAGAAAAGGAAACTTTGGAGACATGTAGACAGATGCAGGGGGGAAGATGGCAACCAGCCACAAGCCAAGGAGTTCCACAAATGCTGGCAACCACCAGATGCCAGGAAGAGGCCAAGGAAGACTTTTCCTGAGAATTCAGTAGGATCTACCGACATCTTGATTTTGAACTTCTAGAATGCAGAACTGTGAAAGAAAACAGCTATGGTGGTTTTGGCCACCCAGCATCTCAAATGTAGCCCTGGGAAATGAATACAGAAATTGACTATAAAAATAGAAAATAAGTGAATCGTTTCACCATGGACCTTCTATTTATAAAGCTGGCTGTTAGCAAGGTCGTGAGTGGTGAGAAACGGTAAGAACAAATGAGTGAAAGTAGAGCAGCAAGGGGTTAGACTCTATAAAGTATGAGCTCTTCAGTACCTGGCCTTTGGAGAGAAGCACTCTTACCAGGGAGTAAAATATTTGAAATCATAGTTTGGCAGTAAAGGAAAACTCCAGGAGTGTGTCAGCAGTAGTGACCAGAGAAGTGGGGCTTCTGAAAGTCTCCTAAAGTTTAGGAGGTCCAGGAAGGGACAGTTCATGGGTGGCGGTACTATACGGAACGGTGACCCCAGGCCGTGGTCCAGCTTGGAAAGCTTATAAATAAACACGCTGAAGGAATCACCCCAGACTTGTTAACTCAGAACCTCACAGCCTTACAGCCCAGCTAGAGAGCTGAATGCCATGGTGGGAACATCTCCAGCCTCATGCTAATGTGCAGGCAGCTTGTGATTCTTAATCAAATCTCGCAGTAGCAGCCGTGGAGACTGATACACATAGCTACGTACACAGCTCTTCAGTAAATGGGAGAATGTGCCGCCAGCTTGCTTTACAGTACAGCGAAGAGCAGCAGAACCTGGAGCAACTTGACAGCGCATGCGCCAGAAGAATTCGGATTTGGGGGAAGCAAGAAAATAACAATAGATGAAAAACAATGAGAAGCACTACCTGGTGCCCTAATTTCTTTATATATTGTGGAAAATCAACCTCCATTTTAGGAGACTCTTCATAAGCATTAGGCTTATGGAAAAAGCAAAGTGAACACCCTCGAAGGGAGGGTAAGGGGCAAGTGTGCTGCTGAACAGAGGGCACAGGGGATGCTCTGGAAGAGGTCAGTTTTGAAGAGAAATACAGAACGACATGAACTGCTTCTGGCACTTGGCTAGGACAGCATTATAAGCAAAAGAACGGGGGTGAGGATCATGGTGGGATCGGTATCATTCAGTGCACAGAGGGAGTCTGCTCATCTGTTCCCCAGATTCTGTCCCGATCAGCAGCACACGCGGCCTCTGAGAACTGGCTACAGTGCAGACCCCCAGGTTCTGTCTGCAGTGACAGAAGCAGACTGGCCTCAGCTTCCCTGTTTTTGTAGTTCTCCAGGGTGACTGGCTGCATCGGGGGTTAGAAAACCACTGATCTAAGTCGACGTGGAAGGCAGAAATCACTCAGCAGCTGCTTGGTTGTGAGACAGCTTGGTACGAAAGTACTTCAGTAACTTGTCACTCGGGCTTACCTGTAGCTCCTATGGTGTCTGCTGTTGTGGAATCAAAACCTGAAAGTGATAGGCATCTTCCCTACTATCAACTCTCACAGCCCTAGGATTCGCAGCACTATGACAGTGACAGTGTGATGGTCCCCACTGGTGGGTGGTTCCTAGAGCATCAGTTTTCAAGTGTACATGGCTGAGTGAGATATGGATATTACCTGTTCTGACAAGAAAAAAATTGTCTATTTATCTGCCTATCATCTCTATCTATCATCTATCTCTATCTCTATCTATCTATCTATCTATCTATCTATCATCTATCATCTATCTGTCTTGGTTACTTTTCTCATTGCTAAGACAAAATACCTGACACCCAAGTGGAGGAAGAAAAGCTTTATGTAGCTTTCCGTTTGTGGAGGTTTCAGTCCACACTCAGCTGGCTCCACGGCCGGCTGGCATGGCACAGGGGCAACACTTGAAGGCAGCAGCCAGAGCCAAAGGGGGAAGAGCAAACCTCTTTTCCTCCCTTATACTGCACACAGGCCACCCCCACTGCAGGGCGCCTGTGGCACTCACAGAATCACAGCATGAGGGTGTTTACAAGGTAAAAGTCTTGGCTCCCTGCTGAGTCTCTTAAACTTCTAAACTGTTCAAGTTGACACAATGTATCAACCACGACACTATCTATCTATGATCCAGAAAAACAACCGCAAATAATAAAAATTTACCCTGAGCATGTCGGTGCATGTCTGTAATCCCAGTATTCTGGGACGCTAAAGCCAGAGGACTGTGTTTTATTCAAATTCCACCCAAGGAGCTTAGCAAACCACTGTCTCAAAACAAAAAATAACATGAACTGGAGATTTAGTTCAATGCAAAGGTCCTAAGCTAATTCCCAGAACTGGAAAGCAACAGTATTAATATTGTAAAAAATTTGTAAATGAGCAAATAAAGACTTTCAAAAGCTTATCACCTTGTCATTATTTCTCTTATTTTCCTATAGACTATAGAAAAATTTCCTTGGAACTAACTGTAATTTGAAATTGTGAAATCTAATATTTTATACCAAGACCAGTATTTGAGGTTATGTCTTCAGGAGATCTGTTTTATCATCCATACTAGATGTTCAGAGAAATCCTACAAAGCCATTCTTTGGCCTTTTTAATTCTCTTTCTCCTTCCTGTAGCAATATTCAAACTGAAGTATCTTTAAAATTAAGGCTAATCTTTTATAATGCAAAGCTTGTTGACTGAGGGTACATTCTGTTTGTCATCCTCATAATGAAAGACTAAGTGAACAAAGACAGATTTTCTGGTGCCTTTCCTTAAAATTCATGTATCACTTAAAATTTGACTGTAAACTAGTACATTACTATACCATTGTATTTTGTGGGATAAGCCACCATTTTTATGGCTCACTACTTAGGTAAAAATACAAGTTTAGTATCACAGAATTGTACTTTAGGTGAGAGTTTCAGTATTGTTATGCAGAAAAGTTAATTTACTAGAAAAATACAAATGCTTTGTAATTTGATTTTCTCCACACTTGCTTCGCTCTTTGATGCTGTGCGTGGTTCATCTTTTGTTATAATAGTTATAGTGCTGCATGCCACTGATCTGGCTGCTCTGATCCCATCTCTCATCGCTTTACCCTCTGAAATTACAGAAACTGAACGAGCCAAGGAAGAAGTAACCGCTGCATCCACCAAAAAAGGTAAATGTAGCCTAAAGAAAAGGACGTAACGAATGTAACATATCTGGGCCAAAGTTTCTAACTGAATGTGTTGTTTGGTGTTAGAGAAGAGCTTTATTTATTATTTTACTATTTAGTTGATATGAAAATTATCTCCCAAGACTGGTCAGATTTATGTTACAAGTCGTTGCTTTTAGTGTTTTGGTACTGATAGTTTTAATTCTTTAGGGCCATAAGTTAACGCCAGCGTTAACAGTCAAATTATAATTTAGGTTTTGAAGAACTGTAGAAATGTAACTGCTTACACTCAGCAGGATTCCAGTCATCTAACAAACTGCATTGAAACGTTCCCTCCTTGGAGGAACACTGTGAACTTAGGAAACGCTTTCAGTGAGAGGCTGACTGGAGGTCATTTTACTTTAAGAAACATTGTAGGGTTTGGCTTCGACCAGTATTTACCCAAAAATGAAGGCAGAAGGTGTGGCTTAGCATGTAGACCCTGGGTCTTGTCCCCATTGTGGCAAAAATGAAGAGGTAAATAAAGGAAAATTAAAAGGGGAAAAGTTAGGAAGCCTGTATTTAAGATGCACTCTCACACGCAAAACAACACATGCACGCCCATGTGTACATTCTATAACAGGACATGACGTGTTCTTTTAAAAACTGTGCATTTGCTGGGCAAGAAAATATCTGTCAGAATGGTAGAGAAATATAAGACATATGTGACACCTATCTATGTGCTCAGTCTCAAATTATATATAAAAATATAAATGTATATTACATAACGTACATAGGAAAACAATGAGAAAGCATGCTTTAAGGTAAAATATAAATAGTACCGTGAGGTAGTAATTACAATAAATTGAGTTATTCAAACTAATGAGTGTACTTTTTCAAATATGCCTCTGTTATCCTGAAGATATATGGATTAGAATAAAATCATTGTCGCTTCATTTCTTTTCCTAATACCTTAACACTTGTTATATCATTTTTGATGTAAGCAATCACAATAAAAATGTGTCATTGATGTTATCTTACCATAAGTGGCAGACTCATGAATACATTAGAAACTTGTATTAGTATACCTTCTGTTGTGATGTAATATTCTGAATTTGACATCCCTCATAGGTATAAGTGGAAAGCAAATAAAATCAGCTTGCCTCAAAATGGTTAGTTCCATGGTATTATGCAAAGGCTAATGGTTAGTTCCATGGTATTATGCATAATATGGGACTAGAAACTAATTAATCTAGACATGGATACTTGCTAGATTCAACTAGCAATTGGACTCAAGGCCAAGGCATTGACATGAGCTGAAATCAAGAACAAAAGTAAGGCCAAATTGTGTCCAAACTCTAGCCAGAGACACAACCAGCACAATGTCCAAAGAGTAGTGGAAGGTTTTCTTCTGAGATTTGACTCAAGACGCTGAGCCTTAGGAATCCGGGACTGTGGAACCCAGCCCGGAGACACTGAAAGCCAAAGACTGAACTCCTGGCAGTGGATTCACGCTCAGGCAGAACCACTTCCAGCTGGGGTCTTTAGGGTGTAGCTACATACACACATACTATTGGGTTCACTTAGGTCAAATTGGAGTGAAAAATGAGGTGGGATTGAAATTGAACCATCAAATGATCAAACTTAGCAGAGTCTTCGACTAGACAGGACCTTGAGTTTGGAGGATTGCAGAATGTTTAGGTTGGGGTTAATTAGGCTGTCTTGCTGTGTAGACCAGTGTGAAAGGAGAAACAATCTGGATGCAAACTTAAAATATTGGAACCAATAACTCCACCTCCAATTAATCTTGCATTGTATGAATCTCACACCTTAATTATTCTTCTAAACCTGGTGCTGCATATTGGTTTTTCCTATCACTAGAGTGTGAAGATAACCAAGCATTCTTTTCAAAGCTGCTATAGATGTTTGAAGCTCAGGTAGGGATTTACCAATTTGACAAATTACACACAAAAATTGAAGGGTGCTTTTCTTTTGTCTCCTAGTATGTTCATTACCAACATATTCTCTCTCAGACACTCATGCTGAGTTTAACACTTTTCATCACAGATTTGGTATCCAGCTCCAAAGTCTTCACTTAGCAAACTTTACGGCATATCCACCTTCTAGCCTGCAAGAATTAGAAAATGCATAAAGGGTATTTTCTGTCCAAGACACTGGAAAATTGTCCTTCTAAGCCTTGAACTAGAAACTATGTTTGATATTAAGTGGAAAATACTAATTTTTTGATTATTTAAAAATTAACAGTTAAAGAATGATCCATATTTTAAAATAACTGCACTGTACCAATTTATACCCAGTATAAATTGTTTTTATTTTAAGGCTATTTTTAATTCTTATTCACTTTGGAAATACATAGTATTTGATTTTCCATATTATTTATTTGTTTTGCACTTTGCTTTTTTCTGTTCATTTTTTCTTTCATTCAACATATATTTATGGATAATACAGTACATGTAAAATCAAGGAAAGATATGAGTCATATGAGTTAACATCATTCTGAAGCAATTAAAGTACTGGAAAAATATGATATTTGTTGAGTCACTAGATCTCAATTTTTGCTATCAGCAGGAAGCTTTCTGTATGACTGTACTTCAAGGCTGAAATCTAGCAGTTAGATAAATTTAAACAAAGCGGCATAGATGTTTAAAAATTATATTTACCTGCAGAAATCAAAAGGTTTTGCATATGCAGTGGTTTAGAGTTAAACCTTAAACGGACAGTTTTGCTATGTGATAAGTATTGTGAAGATCGCTTGGCCCTCGGCAGCAGGGCAAAGCAACTGTTAAGAATTTCCAGGACACGTATGAGGAGCAGGCAGCATTTCCAGTAGGCTCATCTGCGACATTCACGCCGTCGCGGGTGCTGGTTGCTGCGGCTGCCAGGGAACCATTTCAGTCCTGACATAACGAAAATGTCCAGGGGCTTTTACCTCATTGCGTCTTCTTTAAGCCTCTGATGTCGGCTTACGGTGACAATCTATTCTTATTCTCCTGTATTCGCTGCCTTTATTTCCAATCTTATAGGGAATTTTTCTATCTTGCTGCCCTTCCTTACCGGTATCCCCCAGATTCCCAAGCCAGATCTGATTTTCTTTTCTTTTACTTCACCTTGTAAGATGTATTTATTCTCAAGATTGAAGCTCTGCCCATTTCCTGAGGATCCCAGTTCAATATTCATTTCAGAACTATTCCAGGCACTTCAGGTTCTGCATTCCACTGCCAGAAAACGCCTTCCAATTCGACCTGTCTCCAGCCAACACCTCGATCCTCCTTCCTGCTTGCTTTCTACTCTTCACCATTCACCTCATTAATAACTGGAGGTGATCTTTGATTTGTCTTTATCTCTGCTACCTGATTGCTCAAAACTTAATTCTTTACTTTAAAAACAAAAGATGGAAATGATACGGAATTTCAAAAAACATTAGGAAATTAACACTAATTAATATATTGCATATCATTATCTTAGAAGTAATTGTTCAGGTTACAAGATTTAGGTATGAAACAATGATCAATCAAACAGTGAGAGCACAAGCTGTTCTTCAGATGAACTTACAGAGATCAGTAGTACCGTTGTCTTAAAGTTCGGATGATTTTATTCTCTAAATATCTCTTTAATATATTTTCTCTTGTCCCTAAGCATCACCACCAGTGCAGCTCAGGCTTCCTTTGCCCCTACCTGAACCACTGTAAAGCCCTCATTGCGCTCGTCTTGGCCTGGAAAGCCCAAGCTTGTATCCCTGCCCGCTTGGGTGCTACAATAGCACAATTGTCTGTAGCTGCAAAATACTAGAAGTAAGATGTTTAAGAGCTGATAGTAGGGAGAATGGCCTTATGAATAGATTGGGAATTGATGAAACCACCATAATATGTATCCAGGGACACAGTTCATGTAAGACTTTTTCTCTAACTATTCTATTGTCTCAATCTTTGTCATTTACAAAGCTGAATAAACTCGCACAGATTGCATAAAGACTGATGTTTATTGCATTAGTAGCTCCTTATGCTAAGGATATGGGTGTGCATTCCAGATGGCAGGTATATGATCATATGGAGGACAATTCAGCTGCATAATTCTCCTTTACCAGTTCTCGCTCCCCGGGGTTCTGAAATATTACCCGTCCTGCTCTGTCTCTTCTCAGGTGCCGGCTCTTATGCTATGGGCTTATGTCAGGGTCGTCATGGTTGATGGAGGCAAGAGAGGAGAGATGTAAAGTATGTGGGACATTTGGATTCACAAGGATCGTTTAGGAGAGCAGTAAAACTACAGAGCAGGAATGACAGAAAACCAGCCTTCCCTCCTCCCAGGCAGATCACCCCAGCCCTGACCCAGTCCCCATCTGAAGAGTGTAGCTGTCTCCACTTTGTTTCTTTAACATTGGTTGTGAGCTCTGAAGTCTGTGACACAAATCTGCCCTCCTTCCTTTGTTCCACCTGAAATAAACTCCCTCAAATGTAGAGCAAAGAAAATTTCTCCTTTCAGTGACAAAGGTGGTTTCAGGTAGCTCATGGAATTGAAGAAAAGTTTGATTAAGATCTTCTTCCAGTTGAAAGTAAATCCACTCACTTATGCGAGGTGTTCATTCCTCAGGTATATTCTTCATAGAATTTGGCTTGATAAGTTCTTCATTAGACTCAGATGTAGAAGGATTAAGCTTTAATGCAAAATGGCATCTTTCTGTGTAATCAGTACCTTCAATGATTGTTTCTGAGTAACCAAAAAACAGTGCTTTAGGAAACTAGATTCCTTTACTTAGTATAAATGCTAGGCTTGTTACCACATTGTGGAAAAGAAAATTTAATCTTTAGGAGTAAGTCACTTCCAATTGTATTTTGAGACATTTCACCATCAAAGGATTAAAATAAAATAACTGGAACATTTATGTTTCCTAGTAAATCTTTTCATTAAGAACGTTTGAATAAGAATATATCTGCCCATGATCCTGTTATAATACAAATGATCAGCCTTTTTTATTTTCTTAATGATTCAAGAGAGGACATTCACAGAAGACCCTAAGGTACCACACACCCCCTCACCCCTCGCACAGTGCAGGATGAAGTCTAACTCTGATCTGCCTTTCACAGCTCCTGCAGGTCCAGCTATTTATTGTCAGTTCACTACTCATTCATAATGTATGTTTAAACAATCCACTTTGTATTTTATGTAATCATTTTTCTTGTTTTTCAAATAGAAATTGATTTTAAAAAATAAGCACCCTAGTAAGACTGGGAGAATGGATAAGGGTTAGCCTGCACAGGAAGCTGGATTGTGGTACTGATTTCTTTACATTGCTTTCAGCTATCTCTTCAAAAGACCATCATAGCTTTATCTGCACTTTCAAAGATCAAGGCTCAAGTTTAAATAGTGTGCATTCATCCTATGCAGCATGTCAGTGGGAATGCTGGACTGTACCCCCTGAAGCCTTGAACGTTCTCAGATACATCATTCCCTTAGCACAACTGGAGCTGTACTTGCTTTACAAGGGAACTTAGTATTCAGGCTAACTACACAGTACTCACAGTACTGACTGTGACTCATTTCCTTGAACTCTTTCTCCTGAACATCCTAGAAGCATGCCGTTAGGTCAGCAGTGAAGCCACCTCATCTCCTCTCCCAATCGCCTAACCTAACAAGCATAGAAAGGAAGAACAGCCCTCACGCAGGTGCGCTCTCAGATGCCTTCCTTTCTGTGAGATTTGTGAGGCTCCTAAATATTGTCAGTCTAACTTAACACTTTCCTCACTTCAGTCATCAGCTTGGCTCTATTTTGGGTCATTACCAGGATAATCTCTGGTTATTTTCCTTAAAATAGAAGGTTTGTTACTAACCAGTTAGTGTCAAATTGTATGCTACTTTTTAGAAGTAAATTTGTTAGTGATGAAACACCCACCTCTTTTTTAGTCCTCAGATCCTTCCTTCCTTCCTTCCTCCCTCTTTCTTCCTTCCTTTTTTTCTTTCTTTCTTTCTTTCTTTCTTTCTTTCTTTCTTTCTTTCTTTCTTTCTTCCTTTCTTCCTTCCTTTCTTCCTTGCTTCCTTTTTCTTTCTTTCTTTCTTTCTTTCTTCTTTTTTCTTTCTCTCTTTTTCTTTCTCTCTTTCTTTCTTTCTTTCTTTCTTTCTTTTTCTTTCTTCTTTCTTCCTTTTTTTCCTCTTATCCTTTCCTCCCTCCTTTGCTTTTTCCTTCCATCTTCCTTCATTTCTAATCTCCTTCCTCCTTCCCTTCCTTCTTCATAACACTGACTTTGAAAATATCAGGGCCATTCATTGCTTTAGACGTTTTCAATTCTTCTGATATTTTTCTCTAGGATATTGTCTAGCGTGTTCTCCACGTCCTATATTGGGTTCAGCTCAAAGCTGAGTTGACAGAGCTGAATTCCAGTCAGGTGCCGTAGCATGAGCTTCAGAGCTCCTGCTGTATGTCCCGCCTGCCAGCTGATCAGGACGCACGAGATAACTACGTGTCCAGTGTGAATGGAAGGCTCTCAGTGCTGTCTGTGGGTTTCACGGAGCACAACCACTGTCACTCATTCTGAAGTTCTGTTTCCTCTCTTGTAACTCTGTGGCTTGATTCTTGAATGAGATGGCCAGATTCACTTGCCCTGGATCCTTCATCTAATGGTTGGTGATAACTGCAAACAATCTCACTTGAATCAGTTACTCCAGTGAGGTGCACTGATTTTAGGTGAAAAACTTCTACTGTTTTGCTATTTAAAGATGTAAGCAATGAAACCTCTGCCGAGAGCAATAAATCTTAGAGAAATTACAACTGAGGGGATATAAGACTTAAATGAGTCTGTTGTTACTCTTTGTTTCGGAACTTGTGGTTTGGGTTGGGTACATTTGATATTTAGATGGGTCTCAACGCGACGACATTGTCTTTGCACTGATTAAGCCATGTTGAAGTTTAAATTTAGAGGAGCACCTTTCTGACATTTGCAAGCACTGACTCCAGCACTAACCTGGAATGTAAGTGGATTAATCACTTCCCTGTCAAGCAGAACTCTGTAGAGCTTGTTTATCAAAGCAGAGTACAAAGGAATAAAAGAGGAAAGTGTGGAAACCTCTCAGAGGACTGTGAAGGTTTATCTCTTTTTCTCTAATTCTTTAAGATTAGATTTAAAGTAGGTTTCAATTCCATATACAGAGATGAGAAATGTTTACAAAACATTAAAAATATCCTGTGTGGAAGAAGTATTTGGCATGAAGTGAATTCCAAAGTGCTCCTTAAGCAGAAGCAGCCTTTCTGACTGGAACTCCTATTTGAAAGCTTATCTTGTTTTGCAGCTGCACCTGGAAAGAAGGAAGAGAAAGCAGTCAAGACAGTGGAGCAAGGTAAAATAAAATGAAGGAAGTTGACATTATCTTCCTTAGAAAGACAACACCATGCGGAGCAAAGCCCTGGATTCAGACAGGCAGAAGACAATGCCCTTAAAACCTGCCGCGCTGTACCCTGTCCTCGCCTTGTTTCCAAGGCAGGGACAATGGGAGGGGCCATCTAGGTTTGTCTTTCTTTTGTGCATCCAAGGATGAGTGTACATCAGAATAGGGAAACGCCAAAGACTGTGTGATACTTCAGAATGCCAAAGACTGTTAGGGATGAGAAAATTAACCAGGGCAACTGGTAGGTGTCTTTCTGTTGAATTTTTGATTTCAACATATCCTCATTGATCATATTTAGAAAAAAATTTTTTAAAAACTTATTCTATTTATGCTATGATGATTTAAATTGCCTGAAAAATAATATGCAAAAGCTAAGACGCAGGAGAAAACGCAACAGCAAAAATAAATTGGTTAGGTTTAATGTGATGAATTCAAATATTGGTTCTCCCTAATGGTCTGAAATTTCAATGTTATAAATTATAATGCTGTATAGTAGTTATGGCTTTTATTTTAATGCAACTTATAACAAAAATAGGTCTAATTAGAATATGCCTGAGGAACACTGGTGCAGCAAACAGCCCGAGATGATACTGCTCCTCCTCACATAGTTCTAACAGTGCCAATAATTTTGCTTTTTGTTCCTCACCCTTCTCCTTTTTATAGTATGCTATTATTGCATTTATGCTTTTTAAAATTAAGTTCACTGGAAAATTTTAGGTACATGGTTATCACAGTCATCATAAGGGCTTTGTACCTGTACATGATATAACTTGGTTCTTTTTTTACCATTCCCTATTTGTTGTTTATTATAACAAAATTAGACCTGATCATAATTTTGCTCAGGGCAAAGCAAAATGTTCCCTCCTCTGAAATTTAAGATACAGTTAGATTCCCAATATCCTGAAGATAGACTTTTTGATATATATTCATAGAAAAATCTCTCATTTCCTCACATTTCCTGATAAGTAAAGTTGAAGATTCTATTAAAAGATTGCTTCAGGATTTAGTTCCTTGTGCTATTCAAAATAAAATCACTTTAAAATTGCCTTGGTAAAGTTTTCCAATATGATTTAACTTCTGGGTACCACTTGAAATTATAGAATTCAATAGAATATTTCTACCACCACCTTTTAGTACTTGGAATATATTGTAGAAGAACTGTATCAAGTTGTTCACTTATGCAAGTTTCTGCACCTAAATTTCTTCCTTAAAAATGGATATAATTATACTAGACCTGGATATCTGATGAGTTATTTGGTAGTTCAGTCCATGAAACATATTTATAAGGAGTATGAAAAAATTATAAATTACCAAATATGCTGCACTTAGATAATTTTGTGGGAAATCAGTTCCACTGCAGCTGAGATAAATCATGAAACCACTTTGAATCTGCTGAGTTTCCTAGTTCTGTTCCCCGCTTGTGGAAATGTGTTGATTGTACATGGCAGTCATGGGTTGCTTTTGACTCCAAAGCACATCAGTAGTAGATTGACTTGAATCCCAAATACCACACTAACAATGATAGTACTAGAGATGGGTGAATTGAACACTGATTGTTTTACCCCTTCTACCTGCATGTCTGTTAGCATCAGTTTCCTCAAGTGGACAAAAGCCTGGAAACCATTCTCCACGGTGTGAGCTTACTCATTCAGATGGTTTTATAATTATTTTAACTAGCGTTGTCTGTTATCTGATGAAAATTTAGGGTCTTGGTTTATATTAAAAAAGTGTAAGAGTTTCTTTCAGTGGCTCTTTCCTTACTGACTTAGTAAATCATTTCAGTTTTAAGTTTGAATGGCAGCACCCTCATATTGTTCAACTGCAGAAATAATAAGAAACAATGTATTAGGGTTATTTATTTTTGTGATGGTATGTCCTGGACTAAGTGTTAGTGTGAAAATGGATATATAAGATTTAATAGCACAGGGAGTTTGTGGGAATAAGATGTAAATAACGACACTTTACTGATTTCTTCCTAGGATTCTAATATTCTTTCATGAGGTGATGCTTTAAGACTTCCTGTACTTTTCTTTCTCATGCAGATTTTAGTTACTTTCAGAAGTACAAGTAACCTAGAAATATTTCATAATGCATTGAAACACAGTCATCCAAGATATGTTCTTTACTTAAGCTTGAATTTTCTACTTTATTATGGAGAAAGCCTTTAGAACTTTTATTTCTTAATAGATTTTAAGTATACTATATGAGCTAAGTTTGCAATTTAAGCTCTGAATGTAGTCTGCCTTGCACATGTACTATAGAAACCTTAGCCAAGTTAAACTTTACTTCAAGGGAAATTCACACCGTGAGGGGTGGAATGAATTTCATGGTCACATAATTCAGCAAGTTGGAACCTATAATATGTAAGTCATCTACATAACATGTAGGAAATTTAGTTTAAGTTCTTGCAGTACATCCCCAAAAGACTGTATTTGACTTCTAGTCCATGATCTTCATTATTATTTTTTATTATTTCCCTCATGAAGATCTAAAACTAATTAATATACAGTTTTGACTCTTTCAAAATGTTTTATAAACAATTACTCTTTAAAGGCACACATGCCTGTGCACACACACGAGTGAAAATAGGCCATCAGCTACCTTTCCTTTCCAGGAGGCCGTTATCTGCGGTCAGGGGCAGTGCCTGTTTTCCCCATAAACATGACCATCCTTGTGGGATCTCCAAGGAAGGCTAAAGATAAAAACGTCACAAAATGCATTTCATGACCACTATTCACCTTTATATATTTTAGTATCTTGAACACAGTAAATTTCATTTCATTAATGTAGTGACTCTTTCGCAAATTGCTTGTGTAATATTTAACTTCTCATGTTCAGTTACATATTTTCCTACCTGCTACTTCTCAAAATCAGCCTGCTACCCTACATTCTAATCCTTGTCTTTCACGCTTTCCAACCAAAATATCTGAGGAGTCTGGTTTGGGGCTGGCTGAGTGCAAGGCAGAGCACCGTTCCCCAGAAGCATCATGAGGCACGGAAACCAGTCAGAGCCACTGACCTTACAATCGGAATTGTGGGTCTGGAGTCTGTGGCTCTCCTTGTTTTTAACTTCCCTCCTTTAAGGATCTTAAATTCAACAATGAAAAGGCTTTATAAGTTATTACAAATTAAGTCACTTAGTGATCTTTCTTTATCTTTCTCTCATTCTTCTTCCTTGTGGTATTACTCGAAGCTTCCTTTAGAATGTCTTCTAAGAGCCTAAAACATGGTCTGAAAACAATACGTGTTCAAAAAGTACTTGTGGTTTGAAAGTAGACACAGAGAAATTGCTGAGGAAACGCATACAGGGTGGGCAGATTTTAATACACTGTGTAATGAAAAGAGTATTTTCACAGCTCAAAATGAGAATTCCCAATGCAGAAGATGGTAGATGTTTTAGAAGTCAGAATATCAGGGGCTAAATTTTTCCTTTACCCTCTTTAAATTGGAATGAGTAGACAAAAATTAATAATTAAATGTTACTCATCATGTCACTTTTCAAATGATATTTGTAATTGCTACTACTTAAATCGTGTGATAAACAATGATATAGACAAAGATGTTGAAAATTAAATTTTAGTACCTACAACTATTGTGAAATTATTTTAAAAACATAAAATGAAAGAGAAAGTTAAATAATTAACTAACAAGGTCAACCCGTATCTCTAAATTCAGAACACTTCAGGTTTATCCCTCACTTTCTTATGTGTGTAACTAAGGAGCCAAATGAGACTATTGCCAGTTTTTCCACAAGTAAAAAGAAATTCTGTTCAGCAGTTGTGTCTTATATTGGAACATGGAGGCTCCTTTCTTCTAAGAAAGGAGAACTGGTCTGGAAAAACTTTAGAGTCTAAGATTCAAATGTCGAGGAATATCACACTTTGTTAGCATAAATACTTACTGATAACTTCAGAATCTCAAAATTTATTGGAAATGAATATTTTGGAATACTTAGTTTTATTCACTTAATAATTAAAAGTCATGACAAATTCGAGTTTAGTAGAAGCATAACAAATATTTATAAAAGACTAAATAGAATTTGACTGCTAATCATCAAGACTAAAGTTGAACACAATTGGAAGTCATTTTATTAAGAGGAAAATTGGAGAGTGTGACTCATATGTGTATCAGAGTTCTTTTCCTGTAATAGGAGATTCCACCCTGCTTTACATTAAGAAGTGTTTGAAAATTCACAAGCAAACTAATTAGGCCCAGCTAAAGGTGTTCTCTTTGGCTTTTCCTCCAATGCTCTTCTGTAAACAACGGTATTTTAAATAATTGTAATGGAATTTTAAATTGTCACAAGAGTAGGTGACACTCAAGTGCTTTGTCTGTTTGTCACGGTCCTCACCCACCTAATCAGAAGTTTCTATTCTTTGTGCATGTGTTTTTGAATCTGTGATGTGTAATTATTGAAGATTTATCCCATAGTTTCAAATGAGTATTAATATTATCTAAGAGCAATCATTTCTCTGAAAGAATATTTCAGTAATAGTGTTTATATCTCTTGCTATGTCAAAATTATTTTTAAAAAGTCAATGAAGTAATGCTGCAGTTTTAGTTAACACAAACTGTATTAACTTTTCTTTTGATGTGATGCTAAAATGACCTATTTGCACATGTTGATTAAGCCATGCTGTTGACCCTCAATAAATGTTAAATGATATTAACAATATTATTGATTCCTGTGAATTTCAAACTTTTTGAGAACAGCTTATTTATGATTGTTTAATATTTATTGAGCGCCCACAACAGGGTAGGCGCTGGCGAAGAGGACGAAAGCGCTGTGGGGGCGCGGCACGGGGAGAGTGCTGTGGCCCAGCCCCTGAACCGAGAGGGTGCTGTTTGCTCACGAACTGCGTTCTGGGAGGAGGCTTTGGCCGGTTGCTCAGCCCTGTGCACACCACATGGTGCCCTTCTCAACCTCCTGCAATAATTTTAGAGAAATTCATTCTCGCAATTGTTTTAGCTCACCCAGGGTAAACTTCTAGCCCCTCTTTTCTCACATCCTCCCCCCAACTATCAGCAAATAGTTCTAAATTCTACTTATCTCAGCAGAACCCACCACTCAAAGGAGTCCCGTATTGTCACACTGGTTTCCCCACAGCATTCCAGGTCCCCGGGATTCCACCACTTCCTGGTAGACTTCCCCTTCCGCATTGAAGAGGGCTTCAGCCTGGAAAGGGGCCACCTGTGTCCACGATGTTGGTGACACTTGGAGGCGATGCTAAAAGTTATGCATCGATGCTGCGCTTTTGTTCAAAATGTAGAGATCCTCTATGATTATTGAGCATCTTCTACAGTAAGCTAGCATGCAGTATTTTGATCAAGCCTCTTTCAGGCATGGTTACTACCGGCACATACAGGTCGCTTGGAGAGATTATTGTGACCATCAAGGTCTGTTCTCCTTCAAATATTCTGCCTTTTGACTGTCATAAAAATGAACTATGTGTTGCCCAATGTGGCCTCTGGGCCCATATTTTCTCCTCTTTTTAACTGGAAATTTGGGGGAGTTTTGTGGAGAAGCACACTAAAAATATAAACTCAATCCAGGAATACCCCCTCCCCGCCCTTCCTCAGTGCTATACTTGGGAAGCACCTCTGCTTCCTGAGGAACCCTCAGCAGCAATCAAGTCGGGAGAACTGATAAGTACAGTGGCTAACCTAGGTATGCTAGCTGGCGGTTCCAGGACAGAGAGCACACTTAGGAGCCGGGCAACCACCTTTTTCCACTCCATTTAACACCTTCCGTGATTGGTTAACACAATTTCTTGACGGAAAGGTTGTCAATGTCTTAGGTTCCAAATGTAACAAACTTTTACATCACATATTTGCCATTGCTTTACTATCACAGCACTCTTACACATTATCTTGATTTAACTGAATCGCAAGGAGGAAGCCAGTTATCCTGCAGCACTTCAGATTTCTTTTGGCAATACATTATATAATTTTAAAAAATTTTAAAACAATAAGAAGTGTATATTCTTAGCCATTATCTACATCTTAATATTAGGGTGATGTTTATTTAAAATGCCCCCTGTCATGGGCCATTTTCTTTCCCTTCATAAGGAAACATTTCTCACAAATCCTGATTTTTCTCATATAGAAGTCTTGTCACTCTCACCAGGATTCAGAAGATGAAAACATCTCTATACACTCAGTATACATATATGAAATAAAACTTTTGTCCTGAACAAAGAATAATTAACTTTCCTGTTCCTCTGACATTCTAGGCTACCTTGTACGAAAAGACTGTAGAAACCCACAGTAGTGTTTCCCATTGAGCACAGCGAGAAAACACCAACATAAAAATTCAAGAACACTATCCAGCTACTAATTATGTTTTATATAACATTGAAAACATTGCTTAGTCAATTGCTGTCACATCCTAGAGCAAATTAATGGTGCATGAGTACCTTACTCTAGAAATGAAATACAGAAAACAAATCTGAGACATTCATCCCTATTAAAAGTGCATTGCTACTTCCTTCTCATTGTATATTATACATTTTAAATGGTTTCAGGAGATAACATGAATTTTTATCAACATTCTATGGATATGGACTTGGACCTAAAGAAATAAACAAAATTTATTTTTGGTACTCTAATTTTTTATATATAGATGATATAAACTAACTGAAAAATGCAATTTGTAAAATGTCAAAATTGAGTTCTGATCTTCTTTTTGAAATTTGTGATAGCAAAATATTAGTTTTAAAATGTCCTCTTTATTATGGCTTGCAATATTTGTTTTTTATTTCAAATGAGTTTTATAGAAAAAAAAAAAAGAAATTGGTCAAACAACCCACAGAATACATCTGAATTCTCATTAATATCCATAACAAAATTGATGGTGACATTTCTGAACTTGGCATTATCAAATGTGATCAAATGTGGTCTTCAAGGAAAAAATAATCAGGAAAAGCCAATGATGATATTAAATATTAACCCACTTGAAATCAAAATAAAACTCAAGCTTTAGGCTAACCCTTCCAGTAATTTGTTCTGTAACAGTGGACCAGGTGTTTGTCTTGGCCAGTCTTCTTATATAAACCAGTATTATCATATTAGGCAACCCCTAAATGACCAGGCTTTAATGTTATAATAGTCTCTTGTTTATGATTGTTTCCCATGACTGAGGTATTTCAAATTTGCCCTGAACTCTGAACAGATTTTGCTTTCTGATTGCAAGTACAATCTGCATCAAAGCACAAGACGAAATTCATATTTGGATTCCAAAATGAAAATATTTAAAAATATTATAAATATCTTCCAAGCCAAATAGAAGTATTTGAAGTATTTTTAGGTTACGTTTAAATTTCAAAATGTAGCAATGCATCTTCTTTTCAAGAAGAAAGCGTGCTACTGGGTGTCAAAGGAAATAACAATGGAATTTCTCTGAACACTAATTTCAGCACTGATGGCACACAGCATGTAGAAACGACACTCACGACACAGAAATTCAGCTGTAAAGTGAGACACACGCTGTCTCTGTGGGGAGGAGAATGTGGGTCAAGGGCCTTTGGGGGCTCTCAGGTCATCTTTCCCAGCAGCAGCAACGACTTCTGACCTATTGCAGTTGTGCAGTGTACAGCCACTTCAGTTACACGGACACCATGGCTGCAGAAATACTCCAATTCTATGTCTTTAAGGACTCCCTATCACCTAAGATGTAAGCTCAAACTTCTTAGCAGGAGACGGCAGGGCCCTTCTCCGCCGCCCTGCTCCCCTGCGACCTCCCTGCTAGACTCACTCCTCTCCAGCAGTGATTCGGTCACAAGAACGTCCACCTTCACAGTCTTCTTGCTTTATCCCTCTGTGTACGGTGCTTTTCTTTTTTTGTTTTGACAAAGTCTGGATCCATTTCAGAATCCACCACAGAATCCAAGGTTGCTGTGGCTTCGGATTTTAGTCTCCTGGGTTGTATTTGTTGATCCCTCTGCCGTGGCCCGAGCGCCGTGTATGTGACTATAGTATTCTGGTTACGCATTGGTGGTTGGCTGTGCTGATATTTTAGATTTGCCTCATTTATAATGAAGAAAGCCACAAAACTCTGGTGAAATAAATACAAGAATTAAATAAATCCAAGAAATTCTATATTCATGGAGAGACTCAATATTGCTAAAATATCAGTTTGTCCCAAATTGCTCCATAGCTTCAATGCTAACCCATCAAAATCCTAAAAGTCACCTTGCAGATACTGATAAAGTCCAAAGTTTGTATGGAGAGCAAAGAGACCCAAAACACCCAATACACCAGCTAAAGAGACAAACAAATTTCATGAAATGACTGTACAAAATTTCACCACCTACTATAGATGTTTGGTAATCAAGACAGAATAGTACTACTGAAAACATAGATAAAAAACAATGGAAAATAATAGTGAGCCTAAAAACAAACCTACAAAAATTTGGTGAACTGGTGCATAACAAAGTAACAAAAGCAATTCCCTAGGAAAAGTCCACTGTTTTCCACAAATGGTGGTGGAACAACCCAATATCTGTAAGAAAAGAAAGTAATCTAGTAGCAGAGTTTGATGCATACCCCCAAAATTGACAAAGTAGGTCATAAATCTAAATGTAAAGCATAAGAACCCTCGAATACATCACAGGAGAAACATCTCGGTTTGGGAAAGACTTTTAATTCATAATTCCAAAGATGTGATCCATGAAAGAAAAAGAAGTAAATTGTATTTCATTAAAAGTAAAAACATCTGTACAAGATATCCTCATGGGAACTTGAACACATCCCTACTTGATGAAGGGTTAGAATCCAGAATATACACAGAGCATTTACACTGGACAAAGAAAACAAGCCAACCACCAGCAAAAGAAAGTTAAATGTCATTGCATGACTATTGGATAAAACCCAAAACACTGACAACAAATGCTGGAGAGCGTGTGAAACAGCAGGAATTTTCATCTTTCACTGTGGGGAAGCCAGTTTAGAAGACACGCAGTTTCTTAACAAAAGAGAAAATATACTCATAGTGGAAGAGATAGCAATCACACTGCTTGATATTTTCTCAAATAAGTATAAAAGATATATCCATGTAAGAAACTATTCCACAAATGTGAATAGCAATGTTATTGGTATTTGGCATTGCAAAGCAACCAAGATGTCTTTCAATAGGTAAATGGAAACATCAATTCTGATACATCCAAAGAGTGGGATTGTTATTCAGTGTAAAACACTCATGAGTTATCAAGTTTTAAGAAGATATAGTTATACATTAACTAAATCAATCTGAAAATCCCACATATTATATGAGTTCAACTAGAAGACAGTCTGGAAAAAATTACTGAGAAATTTAAAAGTTTGCTGGTTACCAGAAGTTCAGGAAAAGAGAAGGATAAGGGGGTGAATTGCAGAGAATTTTACGGGCAGTGAGCCCCTTCCATCTGATGTAATAAGGGAGAACACTGCCTTCGACAAAATCCATACAGTCAGAAGAGTGGACCTGGCACAAACTGTAGGCTTTGGGGGGACAATGCACCAACCCCAGTCCATGGGTTTTGACAAAGATGTGGCCCTGGGAGGGTGGAGGAAACTGCAGTCTAGGAGAAAGGCGTCATAGTTAGGGCTGCTCTAGTCAAGTGCAGCATATGGAGTGATTCAGAAATCACAGAAATCCATTTCTGAGGGATGCTGGTCTGGCAATCCAGGCTCAGGCTGCCAGTGGGGTCAGGCTGTGGTGGGAGCCCAGTGTGGGGCTGCAGACGAGGGTCCTCTTACAGCGTTATAAGACAGAAGGCAGGCAAGAGGGATCTTGGCAGTGCATTTATTTTGAGAGCATTAATGGCACTTGTGCTTCCGGTGATGACCCACTTATCACGCCAAGGCCCCTCCTTCTACTTCAGACCCGGGGCTTTAGGGTCTCAGAAAACTAATTTTGGGAAACATAAATGTTTGTTCCACAATAGACACACTTGCTATAAATCTGCTCTAAAAATGAAAATACTGGTTTTCAAAAGTGCACACAAATCTCTAATATACCCACTATTTGCATTTCAAAGTACTATATTCTGATGCTCCATACCATAAATGGCAGAATAACTTTAAAAGGCTAATTATTTCTATTATATTAACAGTTTATAAATTGATGCTTCAATTATATTGGTTCAAATGTTCAATTTTCATTCTTATGAGAAAATTTTATTTGAACACTTACATTATGATGAGGTGATTTCTGAGATCAGAAGAGGACTCCAAATTATAAAATGAAGCACAAAAGATGACACAAAATAGGTTCAGTGGAAAAGACTGTTATAAAGATAGAGTGGCAGGATGTGACAGGGCCTTCCTGTAATGCTAAGACTGAGGGAGGCTGACCCAGGAGACTCACAAGTTGGACCCCAGCCTGGGCAAGATCTTGTCTCAAATTAAACAGTGTTTTAAAGGGAGCTGGGGCTGGAGCCCAAGGCCTTCGACTCAGTCCCCAGTACCACCTAAAAAATGTAATACTGACTGATGATTACGGATTATTAAACAATAGATTGGCACAAACTTTTAAATATAAGCATGAGATCATTTAATTTTGAAAATTCACTTCAAATTTAACAGGTAAAAAAAAACCACTAGGTAAATATCAAGATAAAATATATGTGTAATTTTCCTTTTTGCCCAGGGAAACTATTAACTATTGATAATTTAAATTTCCTTAACACATGGACCAGAAAATAATTGACAACGAAAGCTGACCATGAGGAGTAGAATTTCATGTGAAGCTTGCATGTTTCCTGGTAAAATGTGGTCGGAACAAGACTTGGCAAAGTTATTAATTTATTTGACAGAAACCCGTTTTGTTGCTGGTGTCCACCAGGAGACATAGTAACTGCTTCAGCGGTGGCTGCTGCAAGGCCACTGACACAAACAGTTCTGAAGACTCAGTATTGGCTGGAGGTGAATCTACGCTCCCGAGCACTCTGGTCCCGGGGCCCTCGGGGCACGGGGCAGAGGCCGCGGGCGCTTTCCCATCAGCTCTTCTGGCTTCAGTCTGGCCTTGCCATTTCCCTGCTCACATCAGTAGCCCCGACCTCGTCGGACACTCATGTGGGGAGAAGACCTGGCGTAGTTGTGCCTGACCACACAAAATCGTGCTCATCACGATAGGTGGACACAGGAATGACTAGGATCTAGCCCTGCCCTTATTTGTTTGATCCAAACACTGAGCTGACATCCTAGGTGGACCATGATTATGGGAAGAAAATTTTATCGCTAATACTGCAAGGCTTTCTTGAAAAACAGAATCCGTGGTGGTAGGTTTGCACTCAGTTTTTTAAATTTTTTGACACTGAGTTTAAAAGATGCAGGAAAAGCATTACACCTGAGCACCTCAGTCTTACTGTCTTCCTCTATTCAAAGATTTCATGTGACTTTAATGAAACAATACTTTAGCTTTTTGGTTTATTTAACTTTCATGTGATTCACTCATTCACTAACTCCGGTCAGTCTCTGTGAAGCAAGCAATACAACTAGGGGGGTGGTTAAAATGTCAGCAGGTTATAGTGATGGTTTCCATTTAAAAATAAGACTTTTGCTCTGCTCTGGACACCTCACACACAGACTGAACTTCATCTGTTTTTCCCGCTGCTTCCAACTCTTCTTTCCGGGTATCTTGTTGACATGTGACCCCAAATACATTGCAGCCGAAGATACTGTGCTCCTCTTTTGCTACTCGTATCTCAGCTGATGGGCTCTGATCCTCCTGTAAACCCAGGAAGTGCCCCAGTCTTTTTTCTAAGCAAAAATCCTGCAATTTATATTTCACAACCAGTTATATAGTTAAATGGCATTTCGGGACCCGTGAAATTCTACACAATTTATACACCTAAACCAAATGACATCTTCTCACTGAAAACATTCCACAGTTTTAAAATTAGGATTAATAAAGCCTTTCTCTCTTACCTACATGTCCCTAGTAGAGAACTAATCTCACAGTCTGATACTTTGCTCCTATGTAACTGTTTTCTGGTGTATGATTTATATGTTTAGGCCACTTCGAGGCTGAATGGGGTAAAAGAATGTGGATTTCACTTTGCTCCCAAGGCAGCGGGTCTGGTACTGGGCAGGATAAACTAGGCAGTGGGCACCTGGTGCCCAGGTGGCTGCAGCTGGATGTCAGTTTGGGTGAGAGTTGTGTGAAATGACCCCCTGCCGAATGAGCAAGGTGGCTCAAGGGGATTGCTGGCCGCTGCTGGCGGCCCCTGGGCTGAGAGCAGTTGCAGCTGGTGACTGTGTGTGTGGCTTCTCCAGCTCAGTGGTGTAGTTGAGTCTCTTACGTGAAAGGTGGGTCTCCCCGAGCCAGGTGAGCCGGTGGGAACGGCGTGGTCTCCAGGCACCATCCTCACAAGTCCCATAGCCTGGCTTTGGGGGTGCGTTGGTCACAGTCGATGCACACAGCCGTAGGCCAGACCCGTGGTACTGCCCTTCCCAGCCCTGCGTGTTCGGGCTCCTCTTCCACGATGTGCCTCTGTTTCCCGCAACCTCACTGGGCAGACTCCCCACTCACCTCTGTCTGTCGAAGTCTTTTCTGGCTTCCACGGCTGTTTTCCAGTCCTGTGCTTCCAACCTGTCCCGAGAGCTCCGTTCAGTTACTGAGGTGATGGATGGGGCGCCGAGCGGCTCAGCATGAAGAGTTAGTTCAGAGCTGCGTTGCCCATGGAATGGCCCTGGGAAAGTGACTTAATCCCTTTGGATGAAAAGTGGAATTAATCACAGAACTACATATCTCCTGGGCTGTTGAATGACAGCATTAAATGACAAAACAGTAGGGAATGTTGCTTAATAGTAGTCAGCAGACAATGTTACTGATTATCTGACAGAGACCGCAGCACTTTGTTTGTACCTATTTTGTCACTGCCATAGTCTTCCCCTTGTGATAATAATTCATGGGCTTACTTTTTATTTTCTGCATTTTCTGTTCAATACCTTAACTGCATGATATCTCAGGAGAGAACTCTAGCAACTGTGTCCTGAATACCAAACCAGGGGCTCTCTGCTTCCATAAGAGTCAGAAGAAATAAACACATGAAGAAACTGCAATTTTTTCCTTACTCTTCCTTCTAACCTTTCCTTCTCATGATCTCCCTTCTAGAAATTAAAAAAGAAAAATCTGGGAAGACTTCTTCAGCTGTGAAAGACAAAGGTACCAAAATCAGTGACATCATAACGCAAACTTACTAATGAAATTATCTATGTCTGTGTGGTGAATGCCAATGTCTCCTTTGTAGGCAGGTGAAGCAAAGCTCCATAGGTTACACTAATTTTAAAAAGTTAGTTATCTATCCACCCCCAAAATATTTTCTTCCTGGTTATTGCGACCCTAAAAGCACTGCAATTACAACTAGAAAGCTAATGGAAAGGCTGCGCGGAGAGTCAGTGCAAGCCTTCGAGCGGAAACCTTCTCCAGATTAGCAGGCTTAGAAGCGAAAATCACTTTTACTTTCTGATAATCTTCTCCGAAGCTGAAATGCCGAGCTTACTGCCTTTAAATCCCTTATAAAAGTGCATCTCTTCAAAAAACAAAAAGTGCGTCTCTTACGGTACCCAGTTCTTCGTCCTCCGCCAAAGCCAAAGTCATCCTGGAGGCGCCCTCTGCCTAGGTTATACATTCCACCCCGACTTTCAACAGAGACATTTCCATCCGGGCTGAGCCCGGAGGGGAGGCCCCAGCCGCCCCTGGGAGTCATCCCTTCACCGCGCATCCACTCCGTGGGCTCAGCCAGGATGCCCAAGAGCAGGAAATTACCCTCATGAGCTCAGAAGTAAAAGTAATGAAGTCTCCCGGTGCACATGTGCCATTCAGGGCTTCTGATTCTGTGGTCACATGCTGAAATCAGAAAAATCTGCCCAATACATATTTAGCACCACAAGTAGCTGAAAACTGCGTAGCCACCAAAGCCATTTTCAAACATTCTCCATACTGTATACAAATCGTGCTTTGAAGAATCTTGCTTTCTTAAATTTGAATTTTAATGAACAGAAAATAATGTATGTTTAGGGGTATAATAAGATTCTTGAAATATGTTTACAGTGTAAGCAGACTAATTTAAAAATCTATACCACAATTTTATGGTGAAAGCATTAAAAAACCTACTGTTTTGGCAGTTTCACAGCATGCAATGCACTGGCTTTTACTACAGTCAGCGATCTGTGCAGTAGGTTGCTACAGCTTATTTCTACTGTCTAACCGGCATGCTGCACCCTTGATGAACTTTCCCTTCTCTGCCCACTTACCTCCTTAGCCTTCACCTCCTACCTGGGCCAGCTTAGTCTTCTAGATTAATCCATGAACTAGACGCAGTATCTGCCTTTCTGTGCCTGAGTTTTTCCACTTGACATAAAACCTCTCACCCACTTCCTGATGTATCAGGAACCACATTCTAAGTCACTGCTAGAGTGACTATTTACAAGTGTCACCATACCCACCCCAAGAGTGAAGTGCTGGACTGGCAGAGTGCTTTCTTCTTTCTCTTTCCTCATTGCGTGAAAAGTTATTTTCTATAA
Organism: Dolichotis patagonum; assembly: GCA_004027295.1. Lineage (NCBI taxonomy): Eukaryota > Metazoa > Chordata > Mammalia > Rodentia > Caviidae > Dolichotis > Dolichotis patagonum. The sequence continues at coordinate 29,778 of PVJX010017394.1, forward strand.
AGTGAATGTGGAACTTTAATGTTGGAGAGGAAGGAGAAAACAGGTTTATCTTCTATTTCACAGTAGGCTGCTGGGGGATTATAATGATATTCAGGGTACTTCTCATACATACGACATGGTCAAAATCACATTAAAATGAAACTGGTGCAGCACAGTAGTACTGGGCTTACTTTAGCTATAATCTACATTTTTAAGTTTTTTGAAGTTCATGATATGGGCTTATAGATGAAATCATCTCTCAAATTTTATTTTAATTTTAATCCTAGATAAAGACACCACATTTACATGATGCATGCAGTATTTTTCATTGCTTGTTTATTTTTCTTAATAAGAAATAAGCTGAATCAGTGCTGATTATATAATTTAAAGAGATTTCTTGATGCTGTTATTCTCTAAATTTACAAATAAATAAGTTCCTCTCCATTCAAATGTTTGTCATCTTTAATAAACAAGTATATTATCACTTGTTCTACAATTTCTCTGACTCAAGATGAAACATCAGAGTAAAGCTTAATATATTTTGTGTGGTTGTTGCCTTGTGGCTGACAATGCAAATCATTTTTGAGAATGAAAAAGCACCATCTTCTTCCTACCCCAGCTCAGCTCACTGATAGCTTGCTGACTCTATTAGAAACATGTTCTCAAATCCCTACATTATTGCTGCAAATAAATTCTCAATGTTTCTTTCCAGAGATTATTAAGGGGAAAGAAGTGAAGGTCCCTGCTTCCCTAAAGGAAAAAGGTAACGCTGTAAAATGAAATGTGAAACTGCATTGATCTACCCATCGCATATTAGTTCTTTGCCACACGGTAAAACATCATTTCTGTTCTCAGACTTTGAGCACCATGGTTTTCCAGTGTCCTTTGTGCTTGGGCAAAGGGGCTGTTCCCATCACCACGTCCTATATTACACAGTGAAAGCAGCAAAGTAGCTATGCAAGAAATCCTGAGAAAACTCCCTAAAAATCATATGCTATTGTGATTTCACAGAATTCTGTGAGGGTTTTGAAGAGAAACATGTTCCACAAATATACAAAAGAATCCAAATATTTAAGGTGAAATGCTTAAAATTTCTCCATGAAGTCTTAACCATTTTGTAAGGTCAACTATAATCGAATACCAAACAAATATTATAGCTGGGAGGAATTTAGAGGTGAAAGACCCGTCCTCTCATTTTATAGATAAGTAAAACCTGATGACCGTAGCAGCTTTAAAAGTTATTAGAGTGTGGAGCAGAACCAGCATTAGAACTGCAGTCTCCTAAGTGAAGCTCTCTGTTTTATTTCATGGGCCACAGTGTACTTCTGGACTTCCCTTAGCGCACAGTTGGGTACATCGAATTATGTCCCCTAAAACACGAACATGCTAACTTCTGTGTAAAGTATTTAGTTTCTAACTAATCCACGTACGTTAAGTAGGCATGGCACTGTGCTTCAGGTGTCTGGTGTGCTTGGTGTTAAAGGGAATCGTATGATCTTTTCCTTGTAAGCATATCAGTAAGTTATGAAAACTGGAAAAACCACGCATCCTACCTCCTAGGGTGAATATTAGAATTAGAGGTTGCTTGCTTCCATACTTAGTCTACCAAGAAGATCTGGATAAACTGTGCAATAGTGTGAGAGGACTTCACAGTAAGAGTTTCAGGTTATTGTCATTTTCTACTTTTCACTGAAAAGAAAAGGAGTCCCGGTGAACCGGTATAAGCACATATTGGAGTTGGGAAAGATATGAAAAAAAGCGAGAAGGGAACAGTAAGGGAAGAATCAGTTACAAGAAGGAAGGCTGCATGCAGAACCCCATTAGGAAATGGAGCAGTGTATAAATGCCATGCCCTTAAGTCAGAGTTTTCTAATTTTTCAATTAATATTAAGTTAGAGAAAATTGTTATATAATGAAACATCAGAGTACAACATGACTTTTTCTCAGCCTACATGTGTACTTAATGTATTTTAAAGTACTCCAAACACATTAAGTTCTTTATGCTTCACTTGAGATGTATATAATCACAGCCAAAACTCATTCCTCATGATGGTACTTTGGTCTACACACAATTTTGTCATTATGGCACAATGATGGAATATTTAGGATATTTTGCCTTGCAAGAGGATTCATGTATGTTTCATTAAATTTCCAATAAGCCCATAAATATTGTTACATTTTGTTACTCAGAGGATATTAATTAAGTCTAATGAAATTATTTGGATTTATCTAAATGCTAGTTTATTTTAAATAAATTCCTCATTTCTTTAATATAATATCAGTATTGAGCATTCTGGACATTTGCATAATCTAAATTCAAATGGTTTTATGGCAATGATTCATTCACACAATGATGTTATATTCATTTTGCTTTACCTAAGTCAAAAATACCAAAACTGAGGCATATCCAGGGATAATTTACAGTCCTACATCTTGATTAAGGATGCTCTGTTTTTGTTCATTTCTGTCTTTGATGCCTGGAGGCCTGTGATAGGGAGTCCCCTCTCTTCTCCTCTATACTTGCTGATGTCTGCTTTCCGCACTTGCACAGCAGAGAGCCAGTCTCTGCCCCCCACCCCAGGGTGACCAATAGCAGTGGGGGAGGTGGCGTATTCACACGGAAGAAGATGTATTTTTATGTTAAGTATTCATTCACGAATTGTGGATTTTTACTTTACTGGACAACTTTGGAAACGATTTGTTAAAAAATCAAGTAAATACTATCATTAGACTTGTTTCATTCTATTATTATTATTTTAGAAGTTGAGCTTTCAACTTCCTGGCAGGATACATATTTAACTAGCCATTATTATTTTCCCATGTAAAGTGAGAATAATCTCTGTCCAATAAGTACTAAAATGTTAGTGGTGCTTTGAAATTTAGTGGTTTTTAAATTTCTACTTCTGCCCCCAAAACAAGCCAGAATTCAAGACTGGAAAATAATAGTACTTGGACATTTTATCAATAAAGTATAATCACTGTATCAAAGTGACTATCACTTTTTTCTGTGAGAGGTGATGTTCCTTTAGATTTTTATACCTTAAACGGAATCAATCTCTCTCACACTTAGCAGAAGAGTCACACTTCCAATGAACCTATACTGATAGGAATCAGCTTCAAAAGAAAGATTTTTAGGTTAATGATTTATTGCTCCTTTCTGTAAACAGAGTCACTTAAGAGGCTTGACTGAATTTCTCCTAACAGAAAATTGAACATAATGCTGTATGACAGTATCATGAACTTCAGCGCTGCATTAATCTACGGTGTATTAATCTTATTAAATAACTATACTATATTTTCTTTAAATGTAGAGTTATATTCTAAGTCATGCTTTTAAGTCTGAGTAGGCACTGAAATTGCCTATTGTATTAAAATAACAATGTTGTTCATGACCCATGTGCAGAGACTGTGATGGTAATTATGCAGTAGAATTATGGAATCTGCCTTTTTCAAAGCCTCCTTTTCCAAGAAAATGGAAATGCTCCCCTGCAGTCCTTAAAATCAACAATAAAATGTTGATGGATAAAGTTTTCTAAGACAAATTCATGTGCACTCAAGAAGTAAATCTGTAATTTGGTAAACAGCAAAACAGAAAGCAACATAGGAGCCATGATGGAGCCCCCAGGCTCAGAACTGGGGGCAGGAGTCTTCCCATGCGGTCCAGGCCCTCACGTCAGACAGGCAGCAGTGACTGTAAGCCAGTCAGAGGCAGCCAAGCAAGTGTATGAGCAACGGCATCCACACTCCACCCCACAAAACAAAAGCCAGTTCAGTCAGTGCTCCAGTAGACGTTGGTGTGCTGGGTCATGTGATGACTCTGTGATCTTCACCAGAAGGCATCCCACTTCTACCCGTCCCTCACACCATCACCAGGACAGAGGCAGGAGGGTGGGCAGACCAGGCTTCCCAGTCCCGAGGAGTCTGAGGCTAGGGGAGTCTCAGCATCCGTAACTGCTGCTCACTCTGGGAGTGAGGAAGAAGGACAATGGCCATGTTAGTTGTGGTTTCTGTCAAGAAGCATTTCTGCATGAGTCTGTAGATGACTATAAGAATAAAAATCAGGTGGAATTGTGCATATTAAATGGCAATAAGTAAGGTTTATGCAGAGTGACAGGCAAGTGATGCAAGCATTAAACAAGAAAAACAACCCCCTAACCAAAATGCCTCTATGTGCTTGATGTGGTCACATAGATGCATTTATTTAATATTACACATCAATATTTGTTATAAATTCTTTGTTAAAATAACATTTAGGCCAGGAGATGCAGAGAAAAAGCCACAGAGTTCTCAATTTTATTCATATATTTTAACACATCTGCATCATAGAATCATAAACAGATAAACGTTAGTGAGAATTTTTGTAGGATTAATAAAATGTAAAAATCCTTTAACCAAACTGTCACAAAGGGCAAGAAAAAGACACATAACAGAGAAAGAGAGAAGAGAGGAAAAAAGAAATGGAAAAAGAAATTGTAGATAAAACATAGAAAGTGGTATATAGCACTCTACATGGAAAACAGGAATTATGAAATCATAGCTGAAATAGTACTAACATATATGTAATTATGATTAAAATTTAGATGATGTAGGAAATCTTTAAAAATGTTTCAATGGCCAAAATTTGCTAAATACATAGAAACTTTAAATGAACCAGAGATCATTAAACTCAAAACACTCCCAGCTGGCTTTGCAGACAGCTTTTACTGTGCTTGGCAAATGGCTTCAGGTAAGGAAAGAGGCAAGGGGCTTGGAGAAGTGTAATATGATGATAGCGCAGTCATGATGTCAAAGAAGGATGGCACCTTCGGAGTTAAATGGTAACAGAGGCTTCATTGAGCACTGTGGTAATGGGGATAAGGCTGTTGTGTTGGAGAAGAGAGACTGAACTCAACTCCAATGGAAAAAGATTTTGAAGCATTAGGTGTGGTTGTGGTGAAAAAGTAATGCAGCATGAGTGAGAGGCAGCCCTGTCACTGGTCACCTGTGCTTGCTAACGAGTGCATCCAAGTCACGGCTACCTTCCCACACGGCGCCGGGAAGGTAAGTGTCGCACATTTCTTGATAATTTCATGCTGAAAGGGTGGCTTTAGGCCCTTGAGTTATGTATCCATGAATTGTAAAACTGGCAAAATAGAGTTTTGTACACTGCAAAGGGACAGGAAGAGAATTTGCAGTGACTTTTCTGTAATGTGTTCCCTAGGAAAAGGGAAGTGAGATATTATAGTCAGAAAAAGCCAGGTCTGCAGTTTAGTCGGGCTGAGAACCATGGTCAGATCACCTTGGTTAATGACACAAAACAAAAAGACATTTTAAAAAAAGACAATCTCTACTAAAACTATAATCCAAATTTTAGATAAAATAGTAGTAATTTAAGCTCGTCAGACATCATGTCTTCTCTAATCACGGTAAAGCATGGATTTCAAAACAATCTGTCATTAGTAGCAATCAAAGAAACAGATTCAGTGAAAAATGTAAGCCACTTTCACAAATGTGAGAAGGTCAGTACAATTCAGCATTAGCTTGGTACACATTTCCAGCAGGCAAGGGAAGGGACCTCGAAAGTTCTGAACAGTTTCATCATCATGAAAATCTTCACTGAAGTCAGGACCACACTAATGTCATTCCCATTATAGCATCATTCCAGGTACCATTGCCTAGGAACTGAGGAGTGGATACACAGGCATCTCCATGAAGAGTCAAGCTTATCTTCAAACCCATTATTGGCTTGGATGAGAGATTAACAAAGTCCTGGATATTATATCCACCTCTAAAAATCAGTACTATTTTTATACAACAGAAACAACACTTTCAAATATATATTAGTTACATGAATCCTACTCACAATGGAAAAAATCTATATATTGCAAAGAATAAATTCACTAAATATTTAAATTTTCATGTAGTAAAAATCAAGAAACATTTGGAGATTCATGTAAAATCATCTGAATGGATTTTTTTCATGCCCAGTGTGTACTATTTCCCTTTGAAGTAATATATAAATTCTAATAAAAGTAAAAATATTTTTAAAGACATGGTAAGTTTTCTAAAATTTACTTTTAAATGTAAAAAGTTAAGAATAGTAAATTATTCTTGAAAAAGTATAAGGTGGAAACCAAATATAGTTGTTTATTGTAAATCTAGTTTAATTGAAATTACATGCAATGAGCCCATGTCTAGGAAAGCAATCATACCGAACATAGTGGTGACTCCAGAAATGAAGATGGAGGAGATACAGCATAGGAAACACAGTCTACGACAGTTTTATGACAGGGGAAACACACAGATATTCCCTTTTGCTTCTCATGTAGGAAGAAGTTTTAAATCCTGCTCTCATATTTATACAGAAAAGAATTTAAAGTATTTTCAAAATGATGCTAAAACAGTTCAAACACTCATGAAAATAGAAGAGAACACATACACATATAACTTTTGGCTTTAAGTGAGTTGTTTAGTTTACTAAGAGTGAAAATCCAAAATGGAAATTAGCTATAAACTGGGAAAATATATTACCATGTATATCATTAGCAAAAGAAAACCAGATAAACATTTTAAATTGTTGTATATTGTATTTTAAAATAGAACAAACTCAAAATGTCAAACTTGTCAATTTACATTTGTTTTAAAGATTCTTAATTGAAAAATAATAATAAATTTATAATCAGTGGAAAGTGTGGGCAAGAATTTGTGATCAGTTAATTCATCACCTAGACTGACAAGTGTAATTTATTCCCATGACACATTGTGAGCATGATAGTTGAGACACTCACAGCTGCTGAAATCCATGGAAGCTGCATGACAGTTTTTATTTGCTAAGACACACACTCTTATGCACTCATATTAATACTAGGGCTTTGTGTAAACTTGGGAAGAAGATTATGGTACTTAGAACTCAATATCACAGACATGATAATATATTAAGATAGAAATACAGTTCAAAATCACCTCGGTATAGTGGAATACAAACGAGATGAGCTGCCAAGAGGAGACAGACACTGTGGAGGGCATGAGAAGGCAGACGGAGGTGTGAGAGCTCTGTTCTGCTTCGCAGTGCGCTGTGTGGGGTACTTCAAGGCCGTTAAAAGAGAAACGCAGACTTGGCAGCTGGCCACCTGGGTGTGAAGTCCAAAAGAGGGACCTGAGTTGAAGAAACGCATGTCTGGTAAACCGCCCTCGCGAGGGGTCTGAGGCAGGGTGTGCAGGGAGGAAGCCAGGGTCGAAGAGCAAGGCTCAGGAAGTGAGTGAAGAGTGAGTGGGACTGACTAGGGGAGCCCTGCCGTGCTCGCAGTGTGGCTGCTGCCAGCCCGAGGGACAGTGCCCGCCATCGGCCCCCTGTTCAGGGTCTCAGGTTGGTGTCTCTCCAAGGTCCTGATGGAGGTGTAAGCACTGCTTTCACGCTGAGATCTCTGGACACAGACACACAGCGAAACACCACAGTGGTCTGCGAAAGGAGATAAGCTGGGTCTTCTGCTTCTAAAGACCGAATCAAAGATGGCTGGTCTCGGACCCTGATCCCATGAAACAGATTTCAGAGCACATGAACAGGCTGTGCGCCAGGCTGAGCTTGCCCAGAGCTCTCGTCCTGCTAAGTCCACGGATATTCCAGTCCACGGATATTCCAGTCCAGTGTCCAGTGTCCAGTGTGCTACATAGAAAGACTGAATTTTCTCCCAAAAAGTTCTAGCTGTAATGTTATTTAATACTTTGATTCTGTTTACAAAGATTTGCCACAGGAATTACTTTGTCTTTTATAACTGGTAATTCTAATAAGAAAATCTAGTTAATCTATATATTTAATTCAACATTCTGAATTTTCAACAATTGTCTTTAATATGACAATTTACATACAGTATTCGTATGCATGATACTATCACTACTATAAGAAATATTAAAGCTTGTCATAATATTTCAAACACTCAGGCTTGAATATGTTATTAAATAATCAACAAGCCACTACAAAAAAACTATCTTACTTTCTTTTTTACAGTATTGGAATATATTAGCAAAATTTATTTTAACACATAGTTAAGATTTTATTTTATAACAATTTTTTTGTTAAGAATGGAGGAAAATCATAATTTGTTGACTTAAAAAGACCTATCAAAAGAGATTCTAAAGCATAAAACAGTATACATGCCTTTGCAAATCCACGGTTACTCGTTTTTAGAAGAACCGTTACAGTGAATCCTACACCAATAGCAGGATAACCGTTGTGTTCTGCAGCAGCCCACAGCCCAGCAGCCTTCCAAAGTTCAACATCTCTGAATGCCACTCTGGAGGACTGCAAAGGGTTACATGTGGGTAAGGACAGGGGTAAAGGGCGCCAGAATTTTCTCTAAGGTGTTAGCTCCACAGCAGCAATTTATGCAAGGGTGTGGAGCAACCACATATCTAAAACGTATGTGTATGTGAGAGAGAAAGTTTAAGGCCACGACATTCCTTCTTTGGTACACTTTATGTGTAAGACCTCATTAAAAGAGCAAAGTTGGAGAGAGGAGAGTCACCATCACCCTGAAAGCCAGCTTTTCCTGTCCCTCTCTCTCTGTCACTTTCTGGTCCCTGAGACATAACACCTACAATATAA
>PVJX010017395.1:0-38410 GCA_004027295.1 Dolichotis patagonum
CAACATATTGAGATAGAGAGTAAATTCATGATTTAGGAGACTGAGCTATAATGAAAGCTCCAGAGAGAGAAGCTAGAAAGAATTAGGGGTAACTATTTAAGGAGATAGTTCTTAGAATATTCCAGAACTAAAGAAAGATAGCATCCCTAGATTTAGAAAGCTATTTCTTGGAAAAGTGGGTTGTATTATTTATACTAACTACTCCACTAAAAACAATTACATATGGGATATAAAAAATTTCAACCTGCCAGGTATGGTGGCACATTCTTATAATTTCAGCACTTAGGAAGATGACTGTGAGTTCAAGAGGACTGCCTTGAGTTCGAGGCCAACCTAGGCTACATAGTAAGTTCAAGGACAGGCTGAACTAGCAAGACCTTGTCTCAAAAAACAAACAAACAAAAAAAGGTTTAAATCTTAAAAGCATTAAAAATCTAAACAAAATATAAGTAAATACCAGGCCCAAAATCCAAGAGAAAACAGGAACCCATAGACAGAAGAACCAGGGTTTCAAAACACAAAACCACTTTACCTGAAGGCAACTGGCTAATGAGGAACACTTGTGCTTCAGTGCTAAGTAGCTTAATGGAGGAAATTTGGACATAGAACAATGCAGGACTTGCCCAAGGTAAAAAACCAAGGGTCCTTCCCCATGTTAAGTTGTGGTCACACTGCCTTGGTGAAGTTCAGAGCAGAGGAAGAAAAAAGGGGAGAATAAAATCGAATCTTGTGACCATGAAGCTGACCTTCGCATGAACTGGCAGCTCAGGTTCACATTGTCTAGGTAGTTGAGGGAAGTGAGAGTTATATGGTTGATTTAGAGTAGTCCCGTGTTAGGAATAATCCAAGAACAAAGCGAATGCAAAGCATTTTTGCAGGAAAGCAGCTCCATCCTTGGTGACTCTCCAAAATAGTATTTTAAGTATTGACCAGTATAAAGTACAAAATAAGCAAACATAGGGGAGAACAAGGCATCATGGGAGCCAACTGAAACCCCAGACTGCCAAAAGAGACTGGCAAAAATTCAGACATATGAATTGAAAAACATTGCTTACTTTATTTGAAGAAATAAAAGACATGATTTTTTTTGAAAAAGAAAATCTTGGAACAGTGGCTCATGCCTATAACCCCAGCACTCTGGGAGGCTGAGGCAGGAGTATTCTGGGCAACAGAATGAGACCCTGTCTCAAAGAAAGAAAGAAAGAAAGAAAACCTGCAAAATGTGAAATAAAAAGTGACCCTTCTTAGTTTCTATCATTCTCCAATTACAGGAACCTTGGAGAAATGCTTGATTCTAGGACTGGCGCACCAAACATACAAGATGAGCATGAAGCACCTTGAAGTGCCAGAAAGTAAAGGGGTGTCCCCACAACAGCAATGACAGGAGCATGGCAAAGGGACACAGGGATAACCCGAGATTGCTACCAGTGGCCAAAGCTGGGACAGTTTGGGCAAGAGAAACAAAATAAATAATATAGTATTGAATTACAACCCAAAGAGTAAAATAAGCTAGGCAAAGTGACACACACCTGTTATCCCAGCACCCTGGGAGGCTGAGGCAGGAGGATTGCAAGTTTGAGCCTAGTCTGAGCAACTTGGTAAGACTACATCAAAATCAAAAAGGGATAAGGATATAGCTCAGTATGAAGGCCCTGAGTTCAATCCCCAGTAACACATGCGCACACACGCATGTATACACACACAGAGTACAAAATAAATATTCATGAATCCATATGGATATACATAATAGAAAATAAATAAATGGAGAAGAGACAAATTTCCCACGCAGAAGAATCCCACGTAATTTAGATGATGTAGATGCCCCCACTCAGAGAGTCAGAGTTTAACTCTCCACCCCAGAAAAGGGGGAGCAGCCAGGTGGTCAAGGTTATGGATCTTAACAATAAGTCACATTGATGGCATGCACCCCAGACATGACGTGACAGAAAGCATTTCACCTCTGTGGTCTTCTTCCCCAAAACCTACAACCCAAGTCTACCCATCAGAAAAATGTCAGACAACCCTAGTTTGAGAAATAGCCTAAAAACAGATGACCAGTGCTTCTCAAAACAGTCACCAAAAAGAAGTCTGGGAAACTGTCACAGTCCGGAGGAGGTGAGTAGATATGATAACTCATGGCACCTGGTATCCTGCACTGGATCCTGGAATGGAGAAAAGACACTGGGGGAGCTATTAAATCTGAAGGTTGTGGGCAGTTCAGTTATTAACGTAGGTACCAGTCGGTGCACGATTGCAACAAATGTACCACATTAAGGTAAAACTTAGCCATGGGCCGGACTAAAGGCAGGCTGCACAGACCTTGATGTTCTAGCTTTGCAACTTTTCTGCAATTCTAAAGCTGTGCTACAATGAAAAGTTTATTTTGTTAAAAAGAAAGTTGACCCAAAGTATTTGGAAAATAACAAAACAGACCTTGTAGAAACAAAAAATTCTAGGTAAGCAAAATTGAAAATTCGATGGAGAAGTTGAACCGGAGACAACACAGAGATAAAGTGAGCCCGTTGGAAGATAATTCGGAAAACATTACCCAGAATGTAGCATACAGACAAAGACAAAATAACAAAGAAGTTATCACAAGATGTGAGACGAGAAGTTTAACACATGCTTAATTGTAATTCCAGAAAAAAAACAGTAAATTAGATAGAGGCACATTTTTCAAATGATATAGCTAAGATAAAAGACATTAACCTGAAGGTTCCAGATGTCCAATGCATCCCAAGAACATTTTATTAAAAAAAGAAATTCATCTCTAACACATACATTTTTGCTTTTTCTTTTTTGACACACAAAAATTGTACACATTTATGTAGTACATGTGATGTTTTGATGTATACATTGTAAAATGTTCAAATAGTGATAAACATTTCTATCTCCTCAAACATTTATCATTTCTTTGTGGTAAAAATTATTGAAAATCCTTTCTTCTAGCTTTTTGAAATGTACAGTACATTACTGTCTGTAGTCATCCTATGGCACAATAGCACACCAACACCTCTTACTCTGAACTATAACTTAGTACCCACTCATCAACTTTTCTCTATCTTTCCCTCACTTGAACTCTCCCCAAGCCTGATGCATTGTATTGAAATCACAGAAAAAATATTCAAAAATAAAAATGTTAAAGAATTTATGAAAGAAAGCTATAGTCCCTACAAAGATGAAAGAAGCTGATGGTGGACTTTGCAACAAAAATAAAGGAGACCAGAGGGAAATGGAAAGATCAAAGGGCCGAAATAGAATAACAACCAGCTTAGCAATCTATACTCAGTAAAGTATGCTTCAAGAATAAGTGAGAAATGAAAGAGCAGAAAACTAGCAATAGAAGTATAATCATAGGAGATACCAATAATGAAGCTATCAAGTTCCAATTTAAAAATAACTATGGTTAATATGTTCAAAGAAGTAAAATATTTATGATTTTGGCAAAAAAAACCCAGAAACTATGAAAAGAATCCAGTGGGAATCTAGAATAAAAATAATATGGGGACTGAAACTAGTAACTTTATTGATGAATTTAACAGCATATAATCAGGCCTCTGTATTAGTCCATTCTCAAGTCTCCAACTCAACTAACCATGGATAAAAATATTTGGGGAAAAAGTGTCTGTACTGAATATCCATAAGCTCTTTCTTATTATTTCTGAAACAACATAATATACTATCATCTGCATATATCATTTTCATTGTGTTAGGTATTGTAAGTAATCTAGAGATGGCTTAAACTATGTAGGAGGGTATACATAGGTTACTTGCAATACTGCACCATTTTATATAAAGCACTTGAGCATCCACAGATTTTGTTATCTCTTAAGGGATCCTGAGACCAATTCTTCATGGATACTGAGAGACAACTATATTATACACAGCTGAAGAGATAATTGATGAACTGGAAGATAGGCCAGAAAGAAAATAAAATCCACAACAAAGAAGAGAAGGTAAAAAAGAGAAAACTGTAAGGGACATAAGTTACAATGACTAAATCTAACAAAAGAGTAATCACAGTCCCATGAGGAAAAAAGACCAAATAGTCCAGAAGCTATATTTGAGAAGATAATAACTAGCAATTTTCTAAAACTAATGAAACACAAGAGCCTTATAGTCAAGAATCACTATTAATCTGAAGTGGAATAAATACAAATACAAAACCATACCCAGGCACATCACAGTTAAGCTGCTGAAAACAAAAAACAGAGAAACAAATATTAAAAGATATACCAGAAAAAGTCAATTGCCTTCAAAAGAGCAGCAAGACTGGCAGCTAATTTCCCAACAGAACAACAGAACAAACTGGGAGAAAATAAAATGATATCATCAAAGTCTTGAGAAAAAATAAGTGCCTATCCCAAATTTTATATTCAATAAAAATATCCTTCAAAAATGAAGGTGAAATAAAAAACATTTTCAGGCAAGACTCATGGAACTCATCACCAGCAGAATTTCCTTAAAGGAAATATTAAAATGTGTCAATCAGGCAGAGGGAAAATGATCCCAGATGAAAGCTTGTATTTGCAGGAAGAGCGAGTGAAATTGTAAATATGAGACCGGTTCTAAATTAAAACAGACCATACCATACACTTACAATAATGTCTCGTGAGGCTTAATATGCATGACTACAATGGCCTGTTGGCCAAGAGGAGGTATAAATAGAATGTCTAGGGTCCCTGCATTGTCTGGAATGTACGCTAATTAACATCAGACTTTAATAAATCAAAGATATGTGGAGTAATCTGTATTACAACTACAGCCCAGCAATTTTACACCTGGGCGCCAGTGCAAGAGAAACGTGTGAACATGTGCGTCAAAAGAGAAGTGCCAGAAGGCTTCTAGCAGCCGTATTTGAGATAGCCCCAGACACTGATGGAGAAAAGTAGATTGTGGTATATTCATCCAATGCAACAAAACAGAACGGAGGAATTTCAGAGGCTGTAGCTGGAAGACCTTGACAGTCTTTCCCAGAACTGCCTGTGGAATTAATAGACTTGCTTCACTCAGTTTAGGATTAAAGGATGAAAAGTTCCAGAAGAGTGAGTCATCCTTCAGGCAACATGCTGGCGCCTTGGCTCTAGTGCAGAGATTACAGGAAGAATCTAGCAGATGGCTCCTTCAGGGGCCTCTTTAGTTCTACAGCGGGAGTTCTGCCAGATCCTTGATTTCTCACTTCACAACGCTTGTACACACCTTAGGGATCACCCAAAAGTAATCAAGTGTGTTGTCAGTAAGGATGGATGAATGCTGGATGGTACCTACCTCCTTCCCCATGAGACGGCCCATCTTTTTGAACCCAGCTTCCCATATATACACTTCCAAATTTCTGTTCCTAAAATAATGTGATTTTCCCCTCTTACAGCATAATGTGTACTCACACTTCCCAAAGCCTCCTCAGTTTCTGCATCTAGCTTCAAGAAAAAGATCTTTTTGGACCAGGTCTGTTTCTCTCTTAATTCTATTGCAATGTTGTAACCTATGATCTACACACCAAGTTTTTCCAACTTTATCTATGTTAAGGGGAAAGGAACCAAAGAGATTAAAAATTCTTTAAAATATATAAACATACATATTTGGCAGAGAAGAAAATTTGAGGCTCGGTAAGAGTCTTTAATTTTGCAACTAGGTGGGAAGTATCCTTCTTCCACCAAGCAATCCTGACATCTCTTGCCTCGCCGGTAAGAGGTGGCCCCAGCTTTAACTCATGAGGGTCTATGCTCTTGTTAGTCCTGCCTGTTTAGACCTCCAGCAGCCTTCCATTTCCTCTTACCCAAGAGAACCCCTTGAGCTCCACTCTAGCCCCCAGCCTATTTTGCATGCATCAGAGGCAGCTAGTCAAGCCAATATTCTAGGGTAGTGGTGACAAACCTATGGCATCTGTGCCACAGTGGGCTACTTGTTATCATGGAAAGCTCTAGAAGGTTCACCATCACTGGCAAGGCCTTTGTCTTGGGCTTCGCAGAGTAGCAAGCAGTTCATGTACTAGATAAGCTCTCTCTGGATTGAGCTTGCTGAAACCAGTGGTTCTTCATCATTTCAGAGGGACAGGTTATGTGATCTCAATTTCTCACGAGTTCTCCCAGTGCTATCAGCACTGGGCAGCTGATGTTCTCACAGGGGAATGTAACTTTCCTGAATAGTTGGCACCAAGACCCAAATCTACTCCCTGCCGCCTGCCCCACACAGACACACAAAACTCTCACAGGAGCCCTGCGTAAAGATTTGCACGACCAGATGAATGCAAACTGAAACAAGAAATCATTTTTTCACTCAGTAGACTGGAAAATATGACATTCTGGCAAGGTTAAAGGATAACAGGCACTTTCATTACTGCAGGAAGTGTAAATTGGCACAGCCATTTTGGCAAGCAATTTGGTGGCGTCTCTACCACTTAAACATATATGACCCAGCATTTCCTCTCTTAGGTGTCTGCCCTAGAAAAACAGACTCTGGCATAGATAGATAGGGTGTATTCACAGCAGCGTTGTGTAGAATGATGAAAATCTAGAATTATCCTAACAACCATCAGCAGGAAAATAAAAAGGAAAAGTATTTTCATTTTATAGCTGAGAACAACTCAATCAATAGGTGTTATCTGGGATTTCAGAACTGGATGAGATTCTGGTCAAGTAGAGAAAAGCAAGCAGTGACAAATGTGAATGATAAGGCACAAGAGTTTCATTTCTATAAAAAATAGACACATGCATATTGATATAGTTTTAGATCTGGAAAGACTTACTCCAAATTCATAATGGAAGGCAAGGAGAGGGGCCTAGATCAGGTTACTGTCACGGAGGACTCTATTTATAACATGCTCATTACAGAAAAAGAATGTGTCTCAGCTGTATTCTTACAAACTAAAAATTAATAACGAAAAATAATGTATATTATTCTGGAAAGTATACTTCATGGTGTAAAGAAATGCCCTGTGGAACATCCTCCTCCACAAGCCTACAGACAGAGGGGCCCCAGAAGCCCCCAGGAGGCCTTCCCTGGAAATGGGAGGTCAAATAGCTCAACAGGCAGGCACCACAGGAAAGTTCTTACTGAGGCTTCTTAAGCCAAATCCAAACAGGAAACTTCTGGAGCTTTTGAAAAGCTATCAAAATTAGTGAACCAGTCCTGGCCCCTGAATTAGCTATCTACTGTTGCGTAAGAAACTATTCTAAAGCTTTAGAGCTGGAAACAACCACATTATGTCCTCAGTTTCTATTTTTTAAATAGTTTTGTTTTAATTTTTATACTAGGGATATATTTTTAAATTCATTTCATTGGTATACTTTTGGCATACATAATGATCACATTCATCATAGGGAATTTGGAACTGTGTGTCTGTTCAGAACTGCTGAGGTGGCAATGAGCCAAGAACACAGGGTACTCAAGGAACACCCTGAGGGCATGGACCCCCCCCAGGGGAAGTCCCCCCAGGTGAACAGGTGTTCTAGTCCCAGGAATATGGGTGTCTACGCAAATGGGTTTTACTTGACATCAATTTTCTAAATGTATCAATAAGTGCGCTGCAGTGGGTGAGCAGTTTCTTTCCTCCTATCCAGAGAGAGGGCTCCTCTGACCTCAGCTTTCTGTATATTGTCTCTTATCTTTATTTGTTCATCCTCTCGCCTTCCTTCCCCCCAAGGAACTTTGAGAGCTGGGCAGGACATGGCATATACAGTATATCTTTTTTCTTCTTTTCTTTTTTTTTCTTTTCTTTTTTCTCTTTTCCCTATTCCCTTCCTTTCCCTTCCCTTCATCAGTTTCTGTGGCTCAGGAATCCGGGTCTCTGACAGAGCTGCAATCGAGGTGTTGGCTGGGCCTTGTCTCATCTGAGGGCTCCTTGAGGAAGTTTGGCTTCAGAGTTCCCTCATGTAGCTGCTGGCAGGATTTTGTTTCTCACAAGCTGCTGGATGGTGGGCCTTGACCCTGAGAGCCTCTGTTTCTCACAGGTTGAGGAACAAAGGTTGCTCTCAGCTTCTCACCACATGGACCTCTCTCCACAAGGTCACTGACAAGAAGCACCAGAGAAAGAGACAGTTTGTCCTGGGTTCTTATCACACTCTTTTGTAACCTTTGCAAGAGGCATGTCCCATTACTTTTGTCCTATTTTGTCCATTAGAAGCAAGTCACCCAAGCAGCCTGCACTTGAGGGGAGACATATGTCAATGAAATCCAGGTCAAGGACTGGCTGCCCCATAGGAAGTGTGTGCTCTGTTTATGCCCTGTTAAAATTGGGCTGGTGAGGAAGGGGGAGGGGAAAGCCCCAGGAATGGAAGAAATATTAGTATTCAAAAGAGTTAGAGAAGAGAATTCCTGGCGTTGCTAGAGAGAGTACTAGTGAATTCAGTAGATGGCACTCATCACTGTGAACTGGTACCTAGACCCTTAAGAGCAGCACTTCCAACATGACAAACCCCAGGAATATAGGGATGTAAGGAGCCAACCCAACATTCATGTCAATAGGGAAGTACCATGTATATCATGTTGTCAATTAACTTTCCAAGAAAAAGAATACAGTTCTGCTCTGTGATTTTTCTCATGTGAATCACGTTGGAGATTTGGACATGTACAATGGCAAAATTATAATAACATGTAAAGTTTTTTCACATAAGCTGGGATCTCATGGCCCTGAAGCAAGGCCAGCAGATTGATTGTAGCTGCTGGTTTCAAACAGGAGCCTAAAGAGAATTCTTTCTGTGGTCTGTTGGCCATTTCAGAACTTTGGAAATGGAATGGTCAATTCATCAGAAAGAAATAGCAGGTGAGTATGGCGGACTTTGGGGGGCCTGCAGTGGGGAGACCCTGGTGCCTCAGGACCTGCACCGTGTGGTTGACTCGAGTTGCCAGGAGAACAAGGAACTCCTACCCTCTCTGGGGGACGGCTGAGAGTGTGGCAGACTTTCGGCGGCCCGAAGGAGAGAGAACCTGGTGCGTCGGGACCTGCACTATGTGGTTGACTCAGGGTGCCAGAAGAACAAGGAACTCCTCCCCTTTCTGGGGGGGCAGCTGTGATCCTGCTGGCATGTGGGCTGAAAATCAGACATCTCACGTCGTCCTGTCCCCTACCCTGTGTCTCCCCTCCCCCACACCCTTGCTTAGCAAGTGGGAGCCAGTGAACTACACATCTTGTGAAAAGATTGGCTATGTTATTTAGTATGAGCTCCCCATATGCAAAGATAAGGACAACCATTTGGAAGAAAACAAGAGACAATATGACAGATAGTAAAGATCTCTGGTTGTCTAGCTTTGAAATTTATGCTTTCTTATGTCCTGTTCTGTTCTGTTTTGTTGTGTTTAATTTTACCCCCTTTCAAAATTAAAAAAAAGCTGGGATCTCTGTATTATGGGAAGAGCAGTCATTTAAAACTAAAGGCCTTTCAAGTTAGTAACACAATTGATAAATTCAGAAATGCTACCATATGTGCCTACCACAACACTGTACTTCCAAAAAATGGCTGTAAGATACACAATGCATCAAGTGCCAACTTTTCTTTTTTCTTTTAAAGGTAGTGTCTCATTATGTAGTCTATATTGGCCTTGAACTTTCCATGTAGCCCAGGTTGACCTGACCTCATGATTCTCCTACCTCAGCCTCCCTCAGTGCTGGGATTACAGACATATACTACTATGCTTGGCCTGTAGTTTAAGTAATAATTTTCCATTCTTCTTTCTCCCCGATCCCTGGTGACCTCTAACATACTTCCTGTCTCTATGAATTTGTCTATTCTAGATATTTCGTACCAGTGGAATAATAGTCTGTTTGTCCCTTTATATCTGATTTGTTTCACATAGAATAACAATTTTTCAAGGTAAATTCATGTTGTACAATGTATCAGAACATCACTGCTTTTGATTTAAGAATACATGTATTATGGGCCAGGCCTGATGGTGCACATCTATAATCCTAGCACTCGGGAGGCTGAAGCAGGAAGATAGCCTCAAGTTTGAGGCCAGCCTGGACTAAATAGTACATGGTAAGACCCTGTCTCTAAAATAAATTTTTTTTAAAAAAAAGAATGCATGTATTCCACTATATTGGATAGTCCTCCTTTTGTTTATCCATTCAGCTTTCAATTGAGTTTTTGTTTTGTTTTGAGACAGGGTCTCGCTATGTACTCAAGGTTTTACTTGAACTCACTGGGTAGCCTGCACTGGCCTCAAATTGCCAGCTAGCCCCCTGTCTCAGCTTCCCAAGTGCTGGGATTACATGTACGATTACCATCATACTTGGCCCTCTCCATTGACATTTGAGTTGTTTCCATGCTTTGGCCACTGTTACGGTTTAGATGAAAAGTGCACCCCTTGCCCCTCACCCAAGGTCTCATATGATGGTAGATGGGGGTTTTGGAAGAGGGTTGGGCCATGGAAGTGCTATAGCTGACTTGCTGTTATGAGGTGGGATATGGTCCGTAGAAGTGGGTCACTGAGGACTTGACCTGGAAGGGTGCATCTCTCTCCTCATCCGCCTTTCTTTGCTTCCTGGCTGCTGTGCTGTGAGCAGTTGCCACTGCCAGGCTCCTCTGCCATGCTGTTTCTGTTTTGGAGTCAGCTGACCACAGACTGAAAATATGAGCCAGAATTAACCTCTTCTGAGTTGTGGGTTTGGGGTGTTGTGTTCCAGTGACAAGAAAGTGGCTGAGGGCCGGGGATCTAGCTCAGTGGCATAAGTGGCCTGCCTGGCAAGTGTGAAGTAGCCAGTTAGATCCCTGGTACCAAAAAAAAAAAAGTGGCTGAACAGCTACTGTGAGTAATACTGCTACCAACATTGTGGGCAAACATCTGTTTGCATCCTTGTTTTCAGTTCTTGGTGAGAGGGATATATATATCTAACAGTGGAATCATTAGATCATCTGGCAATTCTACGTTTCCATTTTGAGAGCCACCACACTGGTTTCCATGGTGCCGCACCATCTTAAATGCCTACCCACAATGCTTGAGGGTTCCAGTTCCCCAACATCCTTCCCAACACTTGCTGGAAATTTTCTATTTAAGCAAAATGGCCATCCTACTATCTTGGTGCGTATGAAGCTGCCTCTCAATGTATTTGTGATTTGCACACTTCCCTAATAACAACGATGTTCCCTAATAACAACCTTTCTGCGTGCTTGTTGGCTGTTTGTATATCTTGCTTAGAGAAATATCCTCCCCCTCACTTTTATTTTTTGTGGCATGGGAAACTGAATTCAGGACTTTCACCTTGAGATACATCCCCAATCCTTTTTATTGTTTTATTTTGAGATAAGGTCTCACTATGTTACTAATTTGCCTAGGCTAGGCAAAAACTTGTGATTCTGCTGTCTTAGTCTCCCGGACTGCTACTTTGCCCCAGTTTTAAATTTTAAATTTAAGATGTACTGGAGAAGCAGCAGTGGGGAGAAGGAACATATAAGATGTTAAGTTGGAATTAAAAACGCCTTTCCTATTTGCCTCTTGTCAAGAATTTCTTATTTTCTTGTGATGAGTTGTAGGAGCCCTTTGTATATTCTGCATATTAAGCCCTCATCATGTATGTGATTTGCAAGTCTTTTCCTTCATTTTGCGGAGTGTCTTTTCAGTCTGAGCATATCCTTAACACAAAAGCGATTTATTTTGATGAAGACCATGTGGCATAGAATATGAAGTAAACAACCAACTACATGGCTTGGTGAGCTGAGGGTGTAGCTGAATGTTGGGGCACTTGCCTACTGTGCGCAAAGTTCTGGGTTCCATTTCTGGCACTGAGGGAGAAAAGAACTATCTATATGTTCACTTGGCTGAGGGTGTGGGCATGCTATACCTTCCACCTCTCCAATCCCTCACCAAACTTTTTCCCAAGAAGAAGACAAAGAGAAGGTCATTCATGGGATACCTATTGACTGTCCCATCCCTTTACTAATAAGGCAAGGGGCACAAGACCTAGATCACATTTGGGGGCTTTGGATTTCAAGGTATGATGGACAGCTGGGTTTCAAATAAAAACTTTTGTGTTAAACCTGAACTAGAAGACATGTTCACTATGTGTATCAGACTATCAGGACAATAATATTAAAGAACACAGAGTCCCAAGACCCAAGCTGGGACAGATCTTACATGAAGCCTAAGTAGACCATGAGAAGTCTGAAGTCAGAGTGGCAAAACTGGGGAGAATCAGGGTTAGAACTGTACAGAGCAGGGAGAAGATCAAATGTATGTGGTGTTGCATATGACTGCAAAATTGAGAAAATCCTTTACAACCTAACCTCCAAAGATCCCAGTTTCGACAAGAAGAGATATTATGGTAACCATTTTGGATTTACTATTATCTTGTTTTGAAGTCCTGTATTGCACTCATTGTTTTGTTTTTATTGGTTCTATTCTGTTTCCATTTTGTTCGATTTTACTATGTCTGAAGGCATGGGCAGCTATTTTGAGGACAACAAAAGGCATTATGGTAACCATTGTTACCTATTACCTTGTTTTGAAGTCCTGTGTCACTTACACTGTCTTGTTTTGATTGGCTTTATTCTGTTTTATTTTGCTTGGTTTTATTCTCTCTAAAATAAAATGTTAAAAAACACAAAGACATGCCAGTTCCTTATGAAATTGAAATTGTTCCTGGATGAGGACAGAGAATCTGTGACCAACACCAGGGCCCTCCTAAGCATCACTAGTGCCACACAACACGTGGGATCCAGCAGCCTCTTTGAGACTTGTGACAATATAGGTTCACCAGAAACATAAGTTAGTGAGAAATAACTGAAGTTATCAGAGCAAAAGACTCATCTGTGATTAGAAATGACACGAAATGGGACATGAGTGGAATCCTCTAGAACTGGGCATCAACTAAGTGACTTCCATGGTAGAGTCGTTCACAGGCCTTAGGTCACCGAAATTGGTTTCTGTTTTTGGTGTTGCGGGCTGCCTCACACCCCAAAAGACAAGAGTAGAATGGCCAACCACTGCCACTCAAAAGTCCCACTTATCAGGAGAAACAGCTACTCCCTATTTCTTCAACTCTCCCAGCAGGAACCTACTGGGAAAGAGGCACAATGTTTCTAAACCTTGGTTGCACATTAAGATCCCTGGGGAATTCTTTTTTAGGGGGGAGGGGTGGTGTTTCTGCTCCCTTTTGATTTGGGTTTTTTGTTTTTGTCGTTCTTTTTCTTTTTGTTTTGTACTGGGGCCTGATCCTAGGGCTATATCCCCAGTTCTTTTTTATTTTTTACTTTGAAACAAGGTCTCACTATGTAGTTCACACTGGTTTTAAACTCACTATATGGCCCAGGCTGGCCTCAAATTCACAGCAATACTCTTGCCTCAGCCTCCTGAGTGTTGGGATTACAATTGTGTGCCACCACAGCCAGACACTATTAGAAAGACTTTCAATACTTCCTTGGGAAAAGTGCAACAGAGACAAAAGTTTTGTGGTATGAATATTCACTTCCCTTGTTGTGCTCAATTTCTAAAGAAGAAAGATTATTTCTCATGTTATAATTCCTGATTTCCTTTGTTGTAGAGGATCCACAAGGAAAAGATTTTTAAAAAAGCAAACTACCTGGAGTTCTCAAATAGAAAGAAAAATGGGCAAAGAGAAAAAGAAAACTGAACTAGGTATTAGAGGAAAATTTTTGGAGGGTTGGAAAGTGAAAATGGGAGAGCTTTTTGCCAGCCAATAGTGTAAGCAGCAGTGGGGAGAAGAAACATATAAAATGTTAGGCTGGAATTAAAAATGTATTTCCTCTTCGGCTCTTTTCAAGAATGAAGGGAAGCTACAAATTACTTGTCTTGAATTTTAGCTGCTGACCTAGATTTCTTTGGATGGATGCCTTGCAGTAAATGAGTCACAGGAGGCCCTGACTTATACGAAAGTTATTAAAAGTAAATGTAGCAAATAGGAAATGACTTAAACTTAATTTTAATTAATATCTAGAGGAAGATTAAAGAGGCTCTCATGTTCATGAAACAAGGATTGGCTATTAAGAACAAATTGATTAAAGATTGAACAATAAAAACCCAAATATCAAAATCTAGCTGAACAACAAGTTTTGCTGAATGATTTTCTTAGAATACCATGTAGATGGGGCTGGGGATTTAGCTCAGCGGCATAAGTGCCTGCCTTGCAAGCGCATGGTCATGAGTTTGATCCCCGGTACCGAAAAAAAAATT
This sequence comes from Dolichotis patagonum, assembly GCA_004027295.1. Taxonomy (NCBI): domain Eukaryota; kingdom Metazoa; phylum Chordata; class Mammalia; order Rodentia; family Caviidae; genus Dolichotis; species Dolichotis patagonum. The sequence continues at coordinate 14,125 of PVJX010017395.1, forward strand.
TAAAAATTTTTTTAAAAACCAGAATGCCATGCAGAAAGGCAATGAAAGATTAAACCGTAAGTGAAAAGAGAACAAGGACAAATCCAGAAGTATTGGCACTGATCTAATGAAAGTTCCAGGGAACTAAATAAGATAAAAAAAAGAAAATTTTTAAAATGAGATGAAAATTCTCCAGAGGAGAAATGATATCAATTTTTACAGTTAAGGAGTCAGCTAATTTCAAGGAAGGTGATAAATTTTAAAATATATATTAAAAATAGCAGAATGCCAGAAAAAGCATTAAAATTTTCAAAGAGGAAAAGGACACTGCTTCAAAAGAAGTAGAATAAGATCATCCTTAAAATTCTCATCAATAATTCTAAATGCTAAGAAATGTAATAATATAACTTCAATCCAAAAGAATGAGAACACCATAAAGACATATTCAGACAAGCAAGGACTTAAAAGTTTGCCTCCCCAAATCCTTTTCCAGAATTTAAAAGATATGTTCCAGCATGTGATACAACTGTCCAAGCCTAGAAAGAAAAAGATACAACATGAAAGAAATAGTAAATGCAACCAAGAAAATACGAAATAATTCAAGGGTAGCAGCTGCACAAATGGACTTGGCAAGAAATCAAGCCATTTGGAACCGAGGAAGGAGGATCCCAGGGAAAAATGTTCGTGACTAAAATCCAACCAACCAAATGTTGAATGAAAATAAAGAGCTCAAAAATGGCAGTACAGGGGTAAAATGACTGGTGATGAATACTGTGTCCATATAAATTTAGAACAAAGCCTACATAACTGTGAGTATTATGATCATACAACAGAATGCAAGTTTTAAACTCTTCGATGAAGTAAAATAAACAAGAAAACATGAAAGGTAGACTTTTTATTTGTGCCAAGACTAGATATATGTCTTGCATAACAACTCTCACTGAATACAACCAGAAAAACTAGCTATTGCTTAAAAATCCATTTGAAAATATCAGACAGCTAGCAATGCAGTGAGCAGTTCAGAGCTAAGATAAGAGAGGTAGGAAACACACAAAGATGAGACCAAAATTCAGTGCAGCTTTTCCCATCAAGGCATTTACTGATGTTAAAGAAGCAGCCGAAAATCAGAGAAGCTTAGCAGAAAGCAATGACTCATAAACAGGAACTGTGCAGTGCCTCCAATACTCTCAAAGGGATGGGGAGGTGCTATGGTTTGAATGGCCCCTCAAAGTCCTATTAAACTGAATTGTCTTTATAACAATGGTCAAAGGTGGGGCCTTTAAGAGGAGAGTAGGTCATGTGGGCTCTGCCCTTATAAATGGATTAATGCTTTCATCACAGGAGTGAGTTATCCTGAGAGTTTAGTGCCAGTTCATCTTTATTCTCATTCTCTCATATATATATATATATATATATATATATATATATATATATATATATATATATCCTACACCATGTTATGACAGCAAGACAATACTAGATGCAACCCCTCAATCTTGTACTTCCCCAGCCTCCAGAATCATAAGCCAAATAAACTTCTACTGTTTATAAATTTCCCAGGCTGTGGTATTTTCTTACAGCACCATAAAATGGACTAAGACATAAAATTGGTAGCAAAAAGTGGGGTTGTTCCTATAAAAGACATTTTAATTTTTTTCCAAAATTAAAAATCAAGTAGTAGCTGACCATGGTGGTATAGCCCTGTAATCCCAGAATTTTTTGAAGGCTGAGACAGAAGAACTGCAAGTTTGAGCCCAGCCTGGTAACTTAGTGAAAATGCTTCAAATTTTATTTTAAAAAATCTTTTTGGAAAAGAGTACCAGGAATTGAACTGAAGACCTTATGTTTACCAGGCAGGCACTGCGCCGCTGAGCTAAATCCCCTAAAATTTAAAAATTTTAAAGAATGTAGCTCAGTGTGAAGACCCTGGGTTCAGTCCCCAGTGCTGCAGAAAAAAAAAATCAAGTCATAAAAAATAGCAAGGATACAGAGGATTTGAGTAGTATATACAACAAGCTCAACTTTATCTACAAGCTTATACCTATAAATGGGAAAATATACATTAGTGTTTGTACTTCAAAAAAAATTGTAATGTCTTATCCTAAAAGAATGTTGTTTCAAAATATGTAGCAATTGTACAGGCCATACTTTGAACCCAAATCAAAAAACTAGAAATCAACACTAAAAACATTTATAAATATTATTACTACTTGGAATTTGAACACTATTGCAAAGAGGAAATCAAAGCTGATATGCAAAACTACCTAGAAAATTATGCAAAAGAAAAATTCATATGTAATATGACATGGCTGAAGCTGTAAACCAAAGGAAATGTACAGCTTTTGAGGATTTCCTTGAAAAAGAAATAAAAATAAAAGAAGTATATAATAAAGAAAAATAAAGGAAGTATGAAACAGAACACTCTTTAATTATTAAACAAAATAAACCAGAAAACAGGAAAAGAAATTTGGTAACAGTCAAAGAGGAAATTAATGAAGCAAAAATCCAAAAAATATTGATAACAAAACCAGGAGCAATTTCTTTGATATCTGCAAAATAACTAAACCCCTGAAAGCCTATTTAAAGAAATACAGAAAATGAAATATACAATGTTCAAGATGAGAAAGAAGGGCCGGGGATTTTAGCTCAGTGATGTAAGCACCTGCCTCGCAAGTGCAAGGTCATGAGTTAGATCCCTGGTACCAAAAAAAAAAAAATGAGAAAGGAACTAAAACCAAAAGTGCAAGAGAATAATAAATCATAGGAGAATATCACTCATGCCTCTCTGTGGCAATAAACTGCAAGTCTGGTTCTCAACCTTGGCTATACTATGTGGTCACTTACGGAGCTTAAAAAATTTACTGATGTCTGAGACCCATCCTGAGAGATTCTAATTTAATTTAATTAGGGTGTAGCCTCAGCCCTGGAAAGTTCAAAGCCTTCCCTGTGTGATTCAGATGTTCAACCAAAATGGTGAACCAGGAAATTCTTGCAGGGCTTGGACCATGTGGCCTGTGGACCATTCGCATCACCAGGGAGCTTGCAAGAAATGCAGAGTAGCAGGTCCCACTGCAGAACCCCTGGTTTGGAAACATGCTCCCCAGAGGCCCGTGCGTTAAACACTAGATAGCGTGTGGAGTATTGGTTGGACCTTCCAGAGCTGTGGCCTAGTAAGACGCCTTCATGTCATTAGAGATGTGCCCCCAAAAGGGACTGTGGGACCTCTGCCTCTTCCTCTTCTTTTGCTTCCTGGCCATGAGATGAGGAGTTTTGCTCTGTGGCATGTTCCTGTCCTGATATGCTGACTCATCACAGGCCTGAGAGACAGAGCCAACCCATCATGGACAGAAACTTCCAAAACTATGAGCCAAAATAAAGCTTTTCTCTCTTTAAATCAATTATCTCATGTATTTGTTACAGTGATGGAAAGCTAACACAGCCACTAAATGAGAACAAGCACTTTTGCCACGTCCTCCAGGTGAGGCATATGTACACCAATGTATGAGAGCCCTGATTTTGAGAAAATGGACAATTTCCAAAGGAAAAAGAAAAAAGCAAAAGGGCCAGAGATGTAGCTCAGCAGTACACCACCTGCCTAGCAAGCATGAGGCTCTGAGTTCGATTCTTGGTACCAAAAAAAAAAAAAAAAAAAAGAAAGAAAAGAAAAAAATTCCCTTTTAAAAAATCTAGAAAAAGCAAAAGTAAAGAAGAAAACCTAATGGACCAACTAATGTAGAAGACATCATAAAAGTAAAGACCCACCATGGATAAAGGGGAGTCAAATATTTTCACAACTCAGTTCTATCTGATCTTTAAACATAAAATGATGCAGCCAGGCTGTAGTGGCAACACCAGTAATCACAGCACTCTGGACAGCTGTGCCAAGATCACAAGTCAAGCCCAGCCTGGGCAATTTAGAAACTGAGACCCTGACTCAAAAAATAAAACAAATAAAGGTCTGAAAATGTAGTGCTGTGTGATTCCCAGGACCACAAGAAAAAAAAATCAGATAATGCTTTTATTTTTTTGTTTGTTTTGGTGCTGGGGATCAGATTCACAATCTCACACTTGCCAGGCAGGCACTTGTGCCACTGAGCTAAATCCCTGGCCCAATACTTTTGGTTTTTAAACTATTCCAGATTATAGAAAACTTTCCAATTTTATCTTATGGAGCTGGTTAAAGTTATATTCATAGTCAAACCTGACAACAGTAGTACAAAATGAGAAAACATCAGAATTATAAAATTATATATAAAAATTCTGAATAAAATCCTAGCCAATGTTAGGAAGACTATATTTAAAAAACAATAAAATTGCCCAAGATTACTTTTATCCTAGAATTGTAGAAAAATCTATAAAAGTAATTCAATGCACTCATTACATCAACAAACAAAAAGCAAAAACCAAGTAATTATATCAAAGGTGGCTAACAGTCATTTGATACAATTGGTCATTTTTAATAAAATCGCTAAGCAAGGCCAGGCGTTGTGGTGCACTCCTGTAATCCCAGTACGTGGGAGGCTGAGGCAGGAGGATCGTTGCAAGTTTGAGACTAGCCTGGGCTACAAAGTGAGCTCAAGGCCAGCCTGAACTGCATAGCAAGACCCTGTTTCAAAAAGACAAAAAAATCACTAAGTAAAATAATAATGGAAAGAAACTAACCTTGGTAGATGGTATCCAACACCAATATTATATTAAATGTTTAATACTGAAGCATTGCCATTAAAATCAGGAGTAACACAGGGATGTTTGCTGTAATACATATTAGCATTGTTTTAGAAGTTCTAATGATATAAGATGCAAAGAAATAATTCACATTTTTTTCTGATATGACTGCACACACAGAAATTTAAGACTTAAAGCACACTGAGAAGCTGGGCATGGTAGCACACTCCTGTAATCCCAGCACTTGGGAGGTTGAGACAGGAGGATTGCCTTGAGTTCAAGGGCAGCCTGGGCTACAAAGTGAGTTCAAAACCAGCCTGACCTACGTAGGGAGATCTTGGAGAGAGAGAGAGAGAGAGAGAGAGAGAGAGAGAGAGAGAGAGAGAGAGAGAGAGAGAGAATCGGGAAAATAATGTGGTAGATTAACTGGGTGCATAAAATGCATAAAACAAACAGCCTTTTTTTGAGACAGTGTCTCCCTATGTAGGTCAGGCTGGCTTTGAACTCATTTTGTAGCGTAGGCTGGGCTTGCACTCTCAGCAATCCTTCTGACTCAGCCCTCCAAGTGCTGGGATTACAGGCATGTGCCACCACACCCGGCCAAACAGCTTCTCTTATTTATACTCTGGCAGTATCCAGGTCATGTACTTATGAAAAGCATACAATTTACAAGATGAAAGCAGTAATATTTTATGAAAAAATATAAAACAAAACTAGAATGGAGAAACACAGATGTGAGGGCAATATGATGAAAATGTCAGGCTCAATTTAATTTTAAAAATTCATGCAATTTAAATTTAAAAAATCCCAATGAGTCTTTCAGGGAAACTGAATAAAATGGGAAAAAAAGAAACTGAATAAAATTATTTTAATGTTCTTATGGAAGAATAAATGTCAAGAAAACTATGGAAAACAATGGAGCTGAATATAGACTTGCCTTCTGATATTAAAATTCACCACAGTACTTTGAGTAAAACAATATGGTATCAGCACGAAAATAACACTGAAATTAGCAAAACCAAATTAATCCAAAGATATACACATAATATGTCATTTGAACTCATGAGGGTAAAGGACAACTTATTTCACAAATATCATCATAATAAATGGCTCTCTATCCATGAGAAAAAGAAACAAGAGCCCTTACCAAATAACATACACCAAGATCGTTTTGATTGTAGCTGGGCATGATGGCACATTTCTATAATCCAAACATTTGGGAGGCTGAGGCAGGAGGATCGCCCCAAGTTTGAAGCCAAGTTTGAGTTACACAGTGAGTTCAAGGTCAGCCTGAACTGCATATAGAAACCCTGTCTTAAAAAAATTATTTTGATTGTATAAAAATCCAAGCAAAATTAAAATAATACAAATATTGAAGGAAACCTACATATGTATTCATAGAACCTTGGAGTGGAAAAAATGTTTTTAGGCAGGACAAGAAACTCCAAGAATGATAAAGAAAAACATAAACATTTAAACACACAAATATTAAAGATTTTTACATGTTGAAATATTTTATAAACAGTAACAAGATAAATCATAGAGTATAAAAGTGTGCAGCAAATGTATTAGAAAGTTACCAGGCCTTAGAAGACTCCAAACAGAAAATAAGGTGCAGGAATTTTACAGGCACCTTATCAGAGCCACAACACAAAGAGCTGGTAGGCACATGAAAGTAATAAGCCCCACCTCGAGTGCATCAAAGTAACCCGAAATAGTATTGACATACTTGTTTGTTGACCCTGTGAGGTTGGCTCAAACACTCACTGTTAGATTAAGGGAGATCAGACCTGCTCATATATTGCTGGGGGAAAGTGATCAGATTAATGCTGCAAACCTGAACATGCAACAGGTATTTCTGCCATGCATCACTGTTTTGGTGAACAACTCTGACCAAAACAGACACAAACTACTGCATTCCCAGAATTTACATCAAGGATTTTCATGAGTTCAAAACCAGCCTAAACTACACAGCAAGATCCTGTCTCAAAAAACCAAGACCATGAACTTGAACTTGGGCCTCCTGACCTGGAAGAATACGCATCATGCATTAAGTGACTTGTCTCATTTTGGCCAAAAAACCTGAAGTCTAATCCCTGGAGCCTCTCCAAACTTTATGCATCAATCTTTGTACTGCTTTGTAGGAGGATCGGGGAGAGCTTGGCAGTCTGCTGACTATGATAACAAGGAAATTGGTGTGGAGGAAGTATAGAGTGAGATCATTCCTGTGGGACAAAACACTGGGTTACAACAACCCATCCCAACTTTTCTACTGTAAATTTGTACTTTAGTATAACAGTAGCTAGCTATGCCTCCCAGTAGCTGCAACTGGGGCACACAGGAAGCAATCTTTGTGTTTACCTGCTTGGTACTGAAATGGCAAGGTGTGTGCATTTGTGCAAAAGTGGGACTTTTACTCCATCTAACATGTTTGCCTGAGCATCACAGGGAATAAAATACACAAACAAGACTCTTTTGTTCTGTAAACAAGTATTTTACCATAAACGGAATGTGAGTGTGCCGCGACCCAATACGGCTCCTGAGGTTCTTGGGGTTAAGGACCAGCCAGAGGATGAGAAAAATAAAGAAAAGACAAAGCTGGGGTCAGGTGGAGCCCTTATCCTCTTGATGGGAGGAAAGGAACTGCTCAACCAATGTTGTATATTTATTTATACCCTCCAAACAGGCAGTTCCAACCCCACTGCCTGCTCAACCAATGTTGTATATTTATTTATACCCTCCAAAGAAGAGTATCAGTTCCAACCCCACTGCCTAGCAACTTGTTCCCCTGGCAGGCCTGGGCCCCCTGCCTTCTCAGTGGTGGACCAACTTGTTTACATAGCTTGTTTTGGTCTGTTTTTTCTGGGCTTGCTTGCTTTAGCCCCACATATGTGATCAATCTCCAGCTGCAACAGCTCCCTTACATGAGTGTCACAGTAGCTATACCTGGGAAAAGCAAAAACCCATTTATGGATTCACTCACTTGGCAGATGAACGGCAGGGTGTGTCCAGGAGATCCAAATCAGCAACAGGTGACTTTTACCATGAAATGCTCACTGCTAAATTTCTGTGCATTTAGAATTTTTTAAAAAATGTTTTAAAATTTTTTCCTGGTAGAAGTAACTCAATTCAGTACAGTAGCACATGAAAAACCAGATTTGCAAGTTTTGGAGGAGGTTGAAAGTGAATCGTCAGATCATTCATGCATGAATGATGAAGATGATAATGACTTTGATGTTGGCCATGTGAGCCAAAGTTTCTGTGACAGTGAAATGGAGCGAGAACCAACCACTATAGACACAGGAGGTGCAGACCTCCTTGATTCAGATGACAAAACAGCAATGTGACTACATATTTGACTAGTAGAAATGGTACAAAATGGTCATGCAACTAAACTGAATGATGCAATATTAGAACTAGGGCCAAAAATATAGTGAGGATCTTGGCAGGAGTGAAACCTATTGCATAGAATTTCAGCACTACCATTCAATGTTGGAAATGGTTTGTCACAGATGAAATGCTACAAGATATGAAATACACAAATGCTGAAATATAAGTAAAATGTTCTGAATGCACCAATAATCATACTTGAAAATGCTTTGTTGTTGTTGTTGTTGTTGTTGATTTGATACAGGGTCTCACTATGCAGTTCAGGCTGGTCTCAAGCTCACTTTGCAGCCCAGGCTGGTCTCAAACTTGCAACAATCCTCTTGCCTCAGCCTCCCAAGTGCTGGGATTACAGGCATGTGCCACCATACCCAGTTTAAAAGTGTATGTATTATGACATTTCACTAGCTAAACTAAAAGCATTCATAGGTCTGCTGTGCTTTCCAGGGCTTTCCATTGGTGATTACAGGAATGTAAAAAGACTTATAGAAAAGTGATGGATGTGGGCTTGAGGTTTGTAGAATAAAGATGACACTGAGATTTGGTTTCCTTCAATATTACCTGAGTTTTGATGACAAACCACTTGCCAAGTAAGAAAAATAACTGATAATCTGGCTGCTATTCGCTCATGATTTGAGACTTTGTGGGTAATTGTCAAGCAATTTACGCACCATCTGAATACATGATTACTGATGAACATCTTGCAGCATTTCATGGTTTCGGTAGCTTCAGGTAGTATAATCCTTAAAAAACCTTCAAAATGCAGCATAAAAATGTATGCCCTTGTAGATGCACAGACTTAGTATGCTTTCAGTTTAGAAATTTACCCTGAAACTCAGCTACCAGGTCCTTATTTATATAGTAATAAATTTGAATGATGTGAACAGACGGTGTTGCGCCTATCTTCAAAACTAATTGGAAAGTGACATTCAACAATTGGTTTACCAGTTTCCAACTGATGTTACATTTGCTAGCAAAGCACAATGTACGTGGGAAGAAAGTGGAAATTCCAAATGAAACATTGCAATTTCAAAACAGAATTGTATAGCACAACCTTTGGATTTTAGAAAGATATAACATTAGACTTCCATACAGCAAAAGGAAAACAAACTGGTACTGCCGATGTCAACATTACACCATGATAGGCATATGGAGAGGGAAACTTCCACAAAGGAAGCCTGAGATGGTAACCTTCTACAAAACCAAAGGCAGAAATGTTATTTATGCTGTCACTCGAAACAAAACATTGACCAATGTGTTTTTTTTTACTCGATTCTAAACGTGTGTGATGTAAATAGTTTGATAATTTACAAAGAAAATAACAAGTGAAACTTATCATGGAGAAATCTTCTTGGAAGATTGGGACTGGAACTCATAAGAGACCATTTACAAAAGAGGAAAAACAAAATATTTCTGCCCAGGGAACTATACAAAAAAATTGTGGAGCGCACTAGTTAGCTGACAGACGAATAGGCAGGTATAACATCACAAAGACCTACTATGACAACAGGAAAACCACAAAGATGTCAACTGTGCCCTACAAAAAAACGACAGGAAAACAAACTATAGTGCTATCAGTGTAAGTGACACTTGTGTATGGAGCATGCAGTTGTCATGTGTGAAGACTGCCTTAGGTGTGACAGTTGAAGCAAAGATTATTTCTGTAGTGGACTTTTGTTTGTATTTACATTGTAGTTCATATAGTTTTTATTCCTGATGTTATCGTTTAGATTTTGTTAGCAAGTAAACACCTGATGTGAAAATGTTGATGTTTAAGTGCTCATTACATATTTGGTATTTTATTGATATCTTATTTTCCTAAGTGCACATTGTACAATATAGTAAGAAGCTCCTGATAGAACAGAAAGATGAGAGGTGACAAGAATGACCTGCCACATAGGAAAGGAAAGCCAAGCCACATGTGCCGTCAGTGTGAGACATGTGCATGGAGCATGCAGTTGTCCTATGTAAAGACTGCCATGTGACAACTGAAGCAAATATTATTTTTGTTGTAGAGTTCTATTGGTATTTTCATTGTAGTTCGTACAGAAATTGATTTCTGATGTCATCTTTTAGCAAATACACCGATGTAAAAATATTGTTTATTCTAAACATGCAATGCATATGAAGAATACTTTATTTTAATATCTTCTGTTCCTTTAACTACACATTGTATAATATAACAAGAACCTCCTGACAAAACAGCAAGACCAGCCAGCCACAAGCATGCCCCACAAAAAGACCAGGAAAGCAGAACACATTGTTGTCAGTGTGATACATGTGTATGGAACACGCTGTTGTCATGTGTGTAGACTGCCTTAGAAGTGGTAATTGGAGATTAGTTTTTTGTAGACTTCTATTGGTATTTCCATTGTTCATATAGGAATTTATTTGTTACTCTTTAGACTTTGTCATACACCAAAAAGTCAATGTTGAAAATTTTGATGTTTTTAATATTAAAATTTCAATACTTTATTTTTTAAATAATTTTCCTGTTAAGTACTCATTGTTTAACAGTAAAACTCATCAAATTAATAATTCATCAATAGAGACACTCTAAAGAATAAACGTGGGTATTGTATACCCACAACAATGTACCTTTATGACAAAATTGGTGTTATACTCTGCGGGTTTTTCTTCATATTATTTTGTATCACGGAACACATTTGCTCCTCCTTTTTTTTTTTTTTTTTTTTTTTTTTTGGTACCAGGGATCAAACTCAACACCCTGCAATTGCCAAACAGTTGCTTATGCCGCTAAGCTAAATCCCTGGCCATTTGTTCCAATAACACTTATTTTGTAACTGAAAAAAATCTAATAAAAACTCAGTAATTACATAAAACTTTGTAAAGAAGCCAGGCGTGGTGGTGTATGCCTGTAATACTAGCACTTGGGAGGTTGAGGCAGGAGGATCACCACCACAAGTTCAAAGCCAGCCTAAAACATAGTAAAACCCTGTCTCAAAAAACAAAACAAAAAACACACAACTCAGTAAAGATGTTTTAACAGGATAATAATGTTCCAGATAATGAGATTGAGGGAGGAAATTATTTTTGCTTTCTTCCTTGTATCATTCTAAATTTTTCTTTGAGAGAATACAGAATGCACATTTTAAAAACAGAATGCACATTAAAAAATGTTTAAAGGCAACCAATATTTTTTGGAAAGAAAATCACTCAACACTGAACAGAATCAATGCTGTGATTACAAGTCAGATAAAAGAAGTGTATGTATGAACAAAGACTGGAGAGAACAATCCAATAAAAGGAAGTAGTTTGAATGACTTCAAAGTTTTGATACAGATACATGCAATAAAAACAACTTGCAAGATGTCTATCTTTGTATACTTATAAATTGGTCCTTTAAAATTACTTTTTCTGGGTTGGGGATTTAGCTCAGTGGCATAAGCGTCTGCCTAGAAAATGGGAGGTCGTGAGTTCAATCCCCAGTACCAAAATAAAATAAAATTACTTTTTTTGAAGAACCAAAGCAAGCTGTCCTGGGAGAAATAGTTGCTAAATCTCAGTCTGTCACAACCAGTACTTCAAGAGGTAGCAAGAAAAATCAATAGGGTAAAATGAACACAAATACACGACTGAAGGGGAAAACTCACATTTCACTAGTGCGCTAATGCTAGAGGCTAGCGGAGAACTGGACTAAATGTGTGTTGGATGGTATAAAGGAACTCTTTTCCACCTTTCTGTGTCCCAGCCTGCTGGGGCTGGAGAGGATGTTCCATTTCTCTGGTAGGACAGCAACTGTCTCTTTGCAGTTGACACAAGTGGAAGGCGGACCCCATGCCAACTGACTGGCTGCATCAGACAAGGCCTAAATAGAGGGAAATTCGAGGTACATGCATTTTGGTCTCAGTCTCTCAATTCAGCTTTACTAAAATACATCACCACTCAAATGGTGGTTTCTTGTGCCTATTTTCAAGGGGATTAGAGTTCAGAGGCAAAGACGGGTACGAGTGGAACCTCCAAAACCCCAAGAGATAACTTCACACTTATTCCATTTATTTCAGAATCTCACACAAAGGGAAATGGGTTCTGCATTTAAAGTCAAGCACAAGCTGAGCACGGTGGTGCATCCTTGTAATCTCAGCACTCAGAAGGCTGAGGCAGGAGGCTGAGGCAGAAGGATTGCTGTGAGTTTGAGGTCAGCCTGAGCTACAAAGTGAGTTCAAGGCCAGCCTGAACTGCATAATGAAACCTTGCCCCCCCCCAAAAAAAGTCAAGCACAAGCACTACAGACATTGAGAAGTTGGCCTCTACTGGAAAGCAAAATAATCATTATAGAGCTGGTTAACAATCGGTAATTTTAGCTAATGTATTTAGATATTCTTGTGGTCATGTATTACTAAGTTTTCAGTAGTAGAGTATGCTACTAACACCTGGTCACTACAATGGCAAATGCTTTGTTGTTCACCAATACCACCGAACAGGTAACCCTGGGGCCAAGTGAATAAGAAAACTAAGTAAAGGAAAATAATCCTTGATTTTGACTCCAACTCGACTATCATCACAGAGGTCAAAAAATGATTTTTAAGCTCAAGTAGGTTCAAATACTATACCTCTAATAATAATAGCTTCTTTGGTGCAAGAAGTGCTGAACAACTAAAGGGTCACAGTACTTCCAGCTTGTAAACTGGGGATACCTGTATGATCTGTATGTCCATCTTTCTGTGCATGTATGCCTTATCTATAGCCAACACTCCACTAGGGTAACTTAAAATAGTAATTTATTTACAATAGCAAAAATGTCAAAAGTAACAGGAATAATATATAACAAATCCAAGTATTATTTCATGAAAAAAGCAAACAATATACGCATGAAACAAAAGATAAAACAGAATTCATAGGACAAACTTTGGACCTTCTCTAAAAAGCTGCAGAATGTGGCAACAGGGTTTTTTGGATATGAATTACTTAAGCAATGCTGGGCACACACACACACACAGTTTCAGCAGCACCTCCCCCCTTTTAACTTGCTCAATCCTCTTCTGAATTTTATCTACCTTCAAGGAATGTAACTTTGGGAGGTTAAGATTTAGGAATAGGCTATTTACATGTGCACTAAAGGCTATAGTTAGTAACTGGCTGGGCTCACTTTAAAAAGGGTAAACCAAAGGTAGAAACTAAGCCTTACTTTACCTTCACTGTTCACTTCTGGTTGCTGTTTTTGTGATTTTCTCGTCCACCACACAGAATGCTACACCAGTTAATCTTCCAAGTTCAAGTGCTCTAAAATGTTTTCAATTGATCATACAACAGAATCACCCCAGGAACAGGTTAAAACACACTGCTGAGCCCCATGTTCAGCTTTTCAATTGTGGATATTGAAGGTGGCTGAGAACTGCCATCTGTAACCAAGGCCCAGGTGATTACCATGCTGCCAGATAATACTGAGAAGCACTGCTATGAAATAGTTCCCCCTTAAGATTTTGATGGGTTGTGCTTTTTGTTACACAAATCCCAGAATTTGTGGAAAATAAAGGAAAATACTGAGGTTCCTAGAACAGAACAGCATGTTATCTGTGAACACAGACTGGGTAGACACACCATCAGGCATTCTTTGATAACCGTTTTCAGCATGCTACAGCATGCCAGGTTATGGTTCTACATAGTGTTGTTCTCCACATTCTCTTGACCATTTATCTTAAGTTTTGGTTATCTATTATTTCAACTATGAGGCTGATACTTCTTCCTACAACTGAAGAATCACAGAATCTCATTCTTAAAAGCAAAGGTGGCACAAAAATCTCCTGACTCCTGAGAACTTTTGTCTAATTTCCAAATCTTTACTGTAACAAAATGACCATCATCTAGTATGTTGTCTACTAGAGCCCTTCAAACTAGGCCCAAAAGGGTAATTCGAGGGCAGGACTTTAGCAATGGAAGTGATGACGTCTGCACTGATTAAATGTACTGTAGATTCATACTGAAATGAAGTGCTCTCAAAATCCACTCTCTGCATGGGTAATTTATCTCAGGGGAATTGGAGATGCTAATAAAACAAATGAAGATCAAAGGAAAAATGAACTTCAAGGACATGCTCATCAAAGGACTCACCAATCACCTCTTAGCTTCTCTGAAATATTACTTGCAAATTCACAGGCCTGAAATATTACTATATTTGCATCTGAGTCACAAAATTCAAAGCAATCAAGCATTCTGCATTTCACTGCTGCATAAAAGGAATTAAGAAATGGGGGGATGAAAATAATCCACTGCTTTTGATGTTTATTAGGTTTACAAAAACTGTACAATTTTTAAGAAAAGCATTAACTTAGTACTGGTATCAAACAGACTAAACATTAACAGGAAAATATTCTGATTTTTATTTTTGCACATTCTCAAATACACAATTACAATAATGTCACACATCCCTATATGATTTTCTTTTTATGTATTTTACTTTTTTTACAAAGTATACAGAGGGAGGGACATACAATATTTAATAGGATATTTCTACAGAACAATAACTTATATTATGTCCTTGTAAAAATCTGTACCTCTTTAAAACATTTAACTGAAACATCCATTTTTGTTTAGCTTTGCTAATCAAAATTGTTTTAAGAATTAAAACTAGGTTGTAACTAATGTCAGTACATAACAGTGACTACAATTTAATTTTCTCTTTATACAGACAAGTACATTTTATATTCACTTGACCAAACCCTTAAATACCTTTTAAAGGCTTCAATATTGTGCTTTAAAAAGAAAACAACTGTGTATGGTTCCAGGTTATGTAAAGAGAAATATAAAGTGTGTAAAGTGTTGTGTTCTTTAATCTTTCAGTTTATTTAAAAAAATATAGTTAAATGATCCAATTATTTATATTTTCCAAATCAATTGTATACAATGTTTTAAAATGAATAAATTTCTAGTTTAAGTGTTTTACAGTATATTTGGGGAAAATAAAAAGGGAGATTTTCAAGGTTCTCACAAAAAAACAGACAGAGCTTTCAAGAATAGCAGGGCAATGAATGACAGAATATTACTTTTAAAAAAGAAAAAAAAAAAGCACATTATGGGAGCCAAAAGGACACAGGAATTCCCTATGGGATAGGCCAGGGAAACCCATGCCTTGGTTTGACTGGCATTTAGGCTGCAGCCCATATCAGCCTAAAGCACTTGATTTAGAACTAGACTAAATTAATGTAGCACTGCAGAGGCTTGACAAACACCAAATATTTAGAATTCTAACCCTAAAAATATAACTTCTGAATACAAATATTGATGGCAAAGAGAAAGATGGAAGGTAAAAACCTAACGGCACAAAGGGGATGGAGCACCATAACAAGGTGGCAAGGCAGCTATCGAGTGAGAAAATTGCTAAATCCCCCTTGATGTACATGTGCCAACAGCCAATTCCAGGGACCTCAAAAATGGAATTCTGTTCAAGAGTCACCCTAACATAACCAAATCCTAATTAACCAAGTTCACCACACAAATGTATGACTGATTCAAACCTACATGTTATTAAAACTGCCAACTCTCAAAGAAAAACAAAATGGAAAGACTTGGTGAGGTTCCAAATAAGGCCTCAGATTTTCCTTCTGCACCTGGAACACACCTTTTATCTCCTAATCCAAGCCAACTTGACTGTTACGTTTTTCAAGCCTGCTAACTATAACTGTCTAGGAAATAGCAGAGCATGCTGACCCTGCCAAGCAAAAGTCATAATTAGCACCGATTCTCTGGTCCGTGGAGCCATTGTTCCTCTCTGCCCCCTCACTCGGTGAGACAAACAGTTCTCACTCAGCTGCTCAGACAGAAGTGAGGGAGTCACACCTCGACACTCACTAGCTTTTCAGAAAAATATAAATGCATGGAGCTGAAACTGTATGAAAACATACTATCTAAAAACATCTTAGCCCCTAGTTTCAATTATTTTTCAATTATCAAAGATATTTAAAAGAAAATACCTTTACTCTTTAAAAATACTAGTGTCCTTATTTTTCCTTCTAAGTCTTCACCTGAGTAGTCTCTCTGAAGAGCATGACTTACAAAATGCTCTCTCATGCATCCCTGGATCTTTCATGTTATTGTAAATACTTTTCATTATAGATTTGAAACAACTACTACTTGGGGTTGTGTGTATAAATATGTAAAATAAGCAATACACACAGGTACATGTTATATATATATGTGTATATATATAATTCAAAGTACATTTACATATATAAAGTTGCAAAAGATCGTATGAGCCACGAGTCACCTCTAGAAGATTCCAAAATGTAGTCCTCAGTAAATTTCACTTGCAGCACACAACCAATCAATCCAGACAAAGCAGCACAGACAGAATAATCAAAATACAACAGGATCACGCAAAAATTGTCCAACAAGGTTTTCCTAAAGTTTGCTATGCTGACAAAAGATGTAGATAGTCCAGAGAAAGCAAAAAGAACTATATTTTGTTGCTAAACAAAACAAAAAGTAAACACAAGCCCAGCCACTGCTCTTTACTCAGCGATGCCAGGGACACAAAAGCTCAAATGGAAATTTCCCTCGTTGCATGGTCTGAAAGCACTAATCAAGATAAGTAAGTAACTTCCATGCTATGATCATGAGACCTGACCATAAAATCTCCCATTCATATTAGACACCTCTGACAATTTTATTGTGAGAAATTTCTGGGGGAAAAAAATGAGTCAACACTTTCAGAATAACCAATCTAAAGTTATCTTAAGTTAAATGGTCTTAGAAGAGTACCATCAAGGTAAGCAAGGTAAATATTTAAATAAATATAAAACTTCTAAGATAGAAAAATTCAGTATAGAATCAGGGATTACTTTATTAAAAGCAACTAGCTTGTTGCTACTTTTCCCCATTTATTAAACAAACTGAATAGAATTCAGAACACACTACTGAACAAAATGTAAAAAAAAAAAAGTTAACTAGAAGTAACAATTCTATTTGTACACAGCATAAATCAATATACAGTATTGTATGTGAACTAGACTGATTGGCTTTAATATGAATTTCTTGTGTCAAGGCCAGTATCTCTACAATTATCTGTAGAAGTATTGTTAGGGCAGGCCAACTTCTTTATGATGTCGCATTATGTGCTGGTTCTTTTCCGAAGGCCTTCGGAACCCTTTCTTGCAGTACTCACACCGGTGAGGATAGTCCTTTGTATGAATGGAAATAACGTGTCGCTTAAAGCCTGAGGCATCTGTAGTGCTATACTCACAGTACTCACACTGATACACTTTCCGGCCACTGTGTGTCTTCATATGCTTTTTAAGCTCGTTCTGCTGCCTAAACCCCTTTCTACATCTCTTACACCTAAACGGAAGATCCTTAGTGTGAACTGAAAGAATATGGCGGCTTAGCACAAATGGATCTGCAATCTTAAAGTCACAATGTCTACACTGGTGCATTTTTTTACCCTTGTGGGCAGCCACATGTTTCTTGAGTTCTGAAGGCCTATGAAAGCCTTTATCACACATGTCACACTTATGGGGGTAGTCTTTCGTGTGAACTGAAATTATGTGTCGTTTTAAATCACTTGAGTTCGAACTTTTATGGTCACAATGCAAACACTGGTGTGTTTTGCTTTCTTGGTGGATAAGAGCATGTTGCTGCACCTCTTTGGTATCTGAGAAAGTCAGAAGACAAATGTCACACTTGAATGGCATCTCTTTACTATGCTTAGTTTTTACATGTGTTTTCAAGTTAGAAGAGTCTGCAGATCGATACTCGCAGTACTGGCATTGGTACGGCTTCTCTCCGGTATGGATTCGCATGTGCTTTTTGAGCTCTGATGGGTGGCGAAAACCTTTACCACACTCTACACAAATATGAGGAAAGTTCTTGCTGTGGACCGCCAAAAGGTGGCGATTCAATAACCCTTGTTCAGCTGTTTCATATTCACAAAATTTACACTTGTACGTTTTGCTGGATCCTTTTTCCTTATGCACCATTTTGTGAGTAAACAAAGCCCCAGCATGAGAGAAATGTTTCCCACAGTCATCGCATTCGATGGTTTTCTCTGCCTTGCTGGTCAGCTTGTGGCTCTCTAGATGATTGTGTAAACTTAGCTTCTTGTTGGTAGTGTAATCACAGTCAGTACAGCGGTATTTCTTCTTGGCAAGGTGTTCAGGATGGTTTTTCATGTGCCTTTTCAAGAAACCTCTCGACTTAAACTTCTTTCCACAGATCATGCAAGGGTAGACAGTCAAAGGATGTCCATCGGGGCCAATAATTATTGCTAAGAAAGGACAAGAAAACAGAGCATAAGGTATCAAACCAAATTCTCTTTCAGCTGCTTCAAATATTTGCAGTGTTCTGAAAACTACTGGTCAAGGACTCATAAGTTAGGCTATTTGCTATTTAACATTCCTTGTGTCATTTTTCAACATAAGAAATACAGCAACTTGGTCACATAATGACAGTTTGGTCTGGAAACTTCACTCAGTAGGACTGTACCACCCTTACTCCCTCATTTAATAAAATTAGTGAATAAATATATGACTTCTACGAACTAGTGATTAAAGTCATATCAATTTAGAAATCTTGGGCAATTATTCATAAAGTTTCATAATCAAAATTCTTGCTTCGGTTATTAAAAAACCATTATCTGTGTTAAATATACCCATAAAAATTTTAATATGCAAATACATATGCAAGAATAGGCAGAAGTATGTCAGATGCACTGAAGTACTTATCCTACTGCTCTGTAAATTATACTTATACCGCTTTACACTAAAATAATTAGATTCTTTAAATGTATTTTTTAAAGTTAATGCTTATAACATATCTGAGGAATTCCTTTTCATTTCTACATAAAAATCATCCAAGTTTTTAATTTTTTCATCCATATCTGATCTATTTACTGTTTCTTTTTCATCCAAGGAAATCATTCATGAATATCACTGAATTCTGAAAATTTTATTTCCAAATTCAATATACAAAAGCTACATGTAAGGTCTAGCAGCTAAAATGCCATCACGACACCCCTGTGGACACATACTAGAGTTTCCTCTGAGAGCTTGCAGAGCATGCTGCACCATGGAACTTGTGCACCCTCACCTGTTTGGTACTGCCTCGAATCAGGTCTTCTCCTTTTCTTTGGTTTTTGTTTAGCCAGTCTGCCGAGACCAGCAGACTCATCTATGTGCAAGAGGGCACTTGCAGTGCCATTCCGGTTTTCAATTCCATCAGAATTATTACCTAACAATACGCATTAAAAAACAAAATTATACAGTATTATAAATGATAAAGTTAGGAATTCTTTTATTAACTATGACAACAAAAAAAGTAAGCCATGATACTCATGAATGACAGAAATTCCCCATTCTAGGTAATGAATTTTATGAGCACATTTCATTATGGCGGGACAGTAGGAAATGTCTAGTTTCCAAAGCTAAAAACACACCAGCATTTTCTCCACAGGCTCCCTTGTCTATCAGAACTATAAAGTCATGGACCAGATATAACCAAGATGAAAAGTTTCAGCTTGAAAGCCTGTGTACTTTTTGCAGTACACCTCCTTCTACGTAATATAAACATGAAGAAACTCCCATTAAAAATAAAAACAAAAAGTAGACGTTTTGTTTATAATCTTCCTTGCCTCTTGTTTGGGTCAAATAATCCTAAGACGGCACTGGTATTTCAGATTTCTGAAACCTAACACCACAGACACTTTTGAAATCATGATCTCATGTCCAAAAACCAATCTGACCAATCCTAAAACCTGCTCTGTGACTTACCATAAGCTGCTGCCCAAGCAATTGGCATAAAGGTTTTGATTTCACTGTCATCCATTTGCTGTTCATGTGCAGCCGCAGCTGCCGCCGCCGCTGCCGCATCCTCCTCTCCTACAATCACTTCCATGTAGACTTCATCGGCAATTTCAGCAACATCTACATAGAAAATTATAAAGACTTTTCTCTCTCATCAGGTTTACAGCAATTAAAGGAAACATACTTTTATTTGAATTCAGTTAATAAACAAATAAAAGGCCCAAATACTATGTACCTAGAACATAGCTTTTGCGTAGTAAGCACTCAACAAATATTTGTTGAATGAATCACTCATACAATTCTTGGCTTTCTCCAATTTGGTTTTAAAGCAATATTCTTTTTTTGAGACACGGTCTCATTATGTAATTCAGGCTAGCCTTGAACTTACTATGTAGCCTAGGCTGGCCTCAAACTCAGCAATTCTCCTGCCTCAGCTTCCCAAGTGCTGGGATTACAGGCATGTGCCATCACACCAGACTTAAAGCAATACTGTAAACATAAAGAGCCACTGATGTTTCTCTCTAAATATGGCAGTGCAACAATCTCAATGATGCTACTTGTTTCTTTCCACTGCTGGTCATTTAAAAAAACAGAGAGCTATGCACGCATAAAATTTTCACCCACAAAAAGGCCACCTACTTACTTAAATCTTCATCTTCTTGCTGAGAGTCATTGACGGTCATATAAACCATCTTTTCCCTGGGAACACGTATACCGTTGTTCTGGTCAAGTAGCTCCACTCCATGATCAGTTTCAGGCTCACTCTCCACAATGTCTACGGTTCCACCTATCAGGGAAAAAGGCGGGTCCAAGGGCTTATTTGAAAACTTCATTTCTATCTCCTTTCATGTATTTTTTAAAAAAAATTTTTGTAGTTTTCAGTTATATTAGAATTTTTGTTTAAAAGTTATCTGCAGAAAATATTTCAAATGCTGTCAAATCTAAAAAAAACACAGAAGTAACTAGGTTGAAGCATTTGATCAGATATACATAGTTTGCTAATTAAGGTTTTTCTTACCTAAGTCATCCTCTCCGGGGTCAGCTTTAAAAATGTACACCTTGATGACTTCCGGACAATTGCCATCCACTTTACAAGGATCAATTTCTGCCTCCACATCCATGTTCATTCCAGACGAACCATCATGTTCTATTTTGCCAGCATCATCCACTAAACAGGCAGGAAATACATCACAAGTAATAACAGAAGATACATAAAATGTTACTGTTTTCTGAAGCCTTTTTATAAAATAATTTCTAATTTGATTTACAAAACCTTGGATGATTTTACCTAGACAAGAAGGTTCAATAAAGACATTCTTAAAGATATCTGAAAATGGAATCAGGCACTGAAGTAAAAAACACAATTAAAAAGTTAAAAAACTCTTGGTAACCTAGAATACTATAAGTAACAAAAAATACATTTAGCCTCATGCTTGCCAGGCAGGTGCGTATGCCACTGAGCTAAATCCCTGGCCCTGACAAAATACTGTTAAGGGAAATAAATACATGAGCTTAAACACTGCATTGATTCTCTTACACAAAAAACTCAAAGTACAAATAAAGAGCAAATAATAAGAAACAAGGGGATAGATGTTTTGCAAATGGGAAATAGACCAAGGGGGGTGGTTTAAAAAGAATTAAAATGTGTTATGGCCAAGGTGGTGGTACACACCTGTAATCCCAACATTTGGGAGGCTGAGGCAGGAGGATCCCTAGGAGTCTGAGGCCAGCCTGGGCTCACAGTGAGTTCAGTGTGAGAACACAGTGAGTTCAAGGCCAGCCTGAACTACACAGTGAGACCCTGTCTCGGATCTCCTCCCCCAAAAAGATGTGTTATATACACATACCAATTCCCCGCAATGAATGTGATTGTTACGTATTGCTAACATGTCCTAATAAAAAATAAATTTGAAAAAATATTTATATATATTACTTCATGGTTATTATTCAACAGCATCTAATCTATTTCCACCAGAATAATACACTTAAAAATAATCTAAATGTGACTGTCAGAGGGGTGCACAGGAAGGAGACAGCCAATGGAAATTCTAACTCAATGCTTCAACTCAAAACTGCATAAACATATGATTTTACATACACCTATACACACAACTTTAGTTTATAATAGTAATTAGTCTAAGTCCTTGACGGCAAATGCAGCAATATGAGAATTCAAACATATTTATATACCTATTGCCCCTCTTAATGATTTGTTTAAAAAAAGAAAACAGAGGTCTGTAACTTCCAGTAGCAGAAATATTTCATTTTCTAAAGCTTCATAAAAGTAGCTAAGGAAATAACTATACTGTTATGCATAAGACCTGTAAAATAAAAACTGGAAAAAAGATGTCTTAAAAAACAAACTATGGAGTTGAATAAAGACTAAAAACATAATTCATATATAATGTAATCTTCATGAGCATCCCTAGCACAAAAAAATGTGGCAAAGATTAATGAAAATTTAGCACCTAGGACAGGTTAGCACAAAAGTTAGCCTCATGAATGCCCAGTCTATTAAAGAAACACTGAAGGAATGTTCTCTCCACTCCAGCCCTCCTGGCCCAAGACCAAACAGAGTAGAAGAGGGCCTGGCCCAGAAAGGAAAGCTCCTTCAGCCTGTCTTTTGTACCCAAAACAAGTCTTTGCAATTTCCCTTTTCCCTTTTAGTTTCCTTTCTAGTGTTCCTCTGATGGAAGTATTTATTTTCCTTTTGACTGGATATTTATGTTTATTCAATTCACAAACACTGAATCACAACTACATACTAAACTTTATGATAAGACACTGGAGTTAAAAAATAAGAAAAATGTATTCCAGAAGCTTGCCATCTCATGAGAAAGCACTAGTAGACAATTATTCTTAAATGTAGTAAGAACACAACTACCATTTACTAAGTAACCAAGTAATATTTAATTCAAGCCTATAAAGAAGGCGATACTGTGTTCTAGACATTTTACAACAGAGTAAAGATTAGAGAGGTTGAATAACTTATCTGGAGTCACAGAATTCAAATTTCAAACCACAATCATCCTAGTTTGTCAACTTCTGGAGCTTAGAAAATAAAATGGAAATAAACTGGCAGAGGCAAAATGTGATTTTTGAAAAATCAATAAATAGTTCAACTATCTAAAGATGCTTTTAGTGAAAAATTAGATGAATGTGCTCATGACTCAGGCAGGCCAAGTTAGTATTGCAATCAAGAGCAGGGGGGGGGTGGCTTTGACCACTACAACATTTTAAATTCATAGTCATCTGTTGTGTGATTTTATACTCACTAAGCCAAGACAGAACTGAGATTTCAACATTTTTGAAATGATACTTCTGCAAAGTCCTGTTATGCTCTCAGATCCGAAAACTACACTTATCTAATCAAAATTCTTACATAGAACATCAAAATGATGAATCCAGTTTCTTAAAAGTCAACATCAAAAAGCAAAAATATAGTAATAATTTATCAACTTGGCTTCTGACTGAGAATCAAGACCACCCGCATCACAAATAAATTACAAAGAACTGCTAGCAAACCACATCCCCAAACCTTTCTTATGTGTCCTTTACAAACATTAAAATTATAAAAATTTAGTCAGCTGGCTTCAGATACAACGAGCCAAGAATTCAAAACCTTGAGCCACTGAAAGTAATTTTAGTCTATTTCTGACACCATTACATCATTAAAGAAAAAGTTATATTTTAATACACATTCGGTTTCAAAACCAAACATGTCACTCACTTAAAAATACACTTGTTGATAATAAATCATACTTTTCCTTACATAATTTAAAGTTAAAATGAAGATCGCTTATGAAGAAAAGCAAAAGCTTTTTACACAAGATGATATTAAAGGTGAACTCTCTAATGCAATCTTTAATAACAAACTGATACAGAACATGGAAAAGGATTAGAGCCAGAAATGATTGGCCAATGTCACACTGCACTGATAGTTGCCATGGAAACAAAGAAAGGACATCTCATTCAGGCTGAGAAAGGGGCACCGATTTTAGGTATAGAATAAAGCAGGGACAAAAGTAGAGGGATGAGGCCGGGCATGGTGGCACATGCCTGTAATCCCAGCACTCAGGAGGCTGAGGCAGGAGGATCCTTGCAAGTTGAAGACCAGCCAGGGCTACACGTGAGCTCAAGGCAGCCTGAACTGCATAGCGAGACCCTGTCTCAAAAAAAGACAAAAAAGACAAAAAAAAAAAAAAAAAAAAAAAAAAAAAAAAAAAAAAAAAAAAAAAGTAGAGGGATGAGAAACTGCATGATGCTGCTGGGTACGGCTGCATATGCCTATAATTCCAGCTCATGATGAAGCTGAAGCTGAGGCAAGAGACTCACTGTGAGTTCAAGGTCAGCCTAGAATATACAGCAAAACTGTCAAAAAAAAAAAGAGAGAAAAGAAAAATAAATGAAAAAAATGGCATGATGCTAAGGAAACATACCCTTCGATATTGCTGGGGTTGAAGGTAAAACATGCCACAGGGCCTGGTGTACCTGGAATGGAA
>PVJX010017396.1:0-20569 GCA_004027295.1 Dolichotis patagonum
TTCTTCTGTCTCTGTCTTCTTGAGAGGTTCCCAGCCTTTCTTTTATTAATCTACTTATCTCTTGTTTAATATGAATTAATATATCAGTTTTGATCCTGCTTATGAGGTCTTGAAGATATCTCTTTATGTCTGCTACTGCTGTGTTTGATGTAGCATGTTTGCTGCCCTAAATCTCTTTTGTATTTACCTCTCCTGGATCAATGTTCTCATGGTTGGGGGCTGGGGGTTTTTTCTTATTTCTCCCTCTTGTCATGTTTTTGGTTCCTTCCATACAAGTGTATAGTGCAATTCCCAGCCCTTTTTCTTGTTGGTTAAAATTCCTCTAGAGGGCGCAGGCTAGGAGCTTCTGCCCTCTGCCTTCTGCTATCAGAGATTGAAGTTCAAGCACGGGAAGTGTGTGCTGGCTCCTCCCTTCTGGGGTAGTCAACCTTTGCAGGCCTTCGCTGCATCAGTGTACACCGATCTCAGGGAATTAATTTGTAGTGACCCACTGTGTCCCAGCCAGAGGTGTGGCCCAGTCCAAGCAGATCCCATCAATCTGCTCTGTGAGGGGAGCAACCAACTGAAGCCACTTCCTTATGGAGTTAGGGCTGTCCTGCCCAAATCCAACATGTCTTCCAGTCAGTTTCCCCTTTCCCATGGGAGGGTCTTATTCCCATCACTCACCGTGTGTTGATGCTGTCACTGAGAACTGCTGGGCTCCTCGACCTCTGACCTCAGCGTGGCTGCAGTGCAAATTCATGGTGCCTCTGGGTGGGTCAAATGCAGTGCTGGGTCTGGGTGAGCTGCACGCAGGGCCATTCAGCTCCATGCTCGAGGCCGCTCAAGCCAATTGCATTGGCACAGTTCAGTTGGTCATGTCGATCTTGGGCAGGAATTCAGGTGGCTCGAGGAGGGCGTCATGCTTGCTGATCTTAGGTTGTCTAATGGTAGCCCCAGGACCTCATATTTGAATGGTTTTTTTCACTTTAGTTTCTTTCTGGGTTGAGAGAGTCCATCTCCCTCTCTTTGGGTCTCTCCAGGGTGTTCTATTCTGGCATGTGAGCTGTCTCTCTCAGAGAGGATCCATATCCTGCTACCTATTGGTCTGCCATCTTTGAAAAACCCTCAGTTCTACAATTCTTAAAGGTCATCTATTTTCCCAAGAAGGTTGCTGCCATTCATTGGAAGAGATCCCAAAGAGATATGTCTAAAGTCTCCTTGGGAAATCAAAGGATTGATTGGAAGGCAAGAATTCCAGCCCTACAACCCCTCAAGACCCTTGCCTTATTTCTTGATCCTGAGAAATCATTATGATCCTTCCTCAAGGAATCTAGTGACAAACTATAAAAATCCTTAATGGGAAATGGTCACTAGAATTTTCACAGGAGTCTATTCTTCAGAAACTCTGAAAGACCTAAGACACCTCTTCAGAAATCAAAACTCCAGTGTTGCTCCAAGTGCAGACAAGCAGTGTCACTAATGATCCTAGTTCACCACAGCCTAAATGGGCAACTATATTGAGACTCCCATTTTAATTAAATCCATTATTGAGTAATCTTGCTAAGACTGGATCTCAGGCTATCAATTATTTAACTTTCCAGTTTTCTGTACTTTGTCCTGCATGAAAAGAAATCTAATCTGGTCCTCATATTTGGATTCTGTATCCCCAGAATAATAGTAAAATTTATTTCTCCTATGGAAGAAATATCTCGATGGTCACCAATTCTTTCCTCATTGTTTTCTAACAGTTTTTCCCTTTCATGCAGCCAGTGAACCACAAAATTCCGAAGTAGTTGGTGAGCTTATAATTTCCAGTAAGTAGGTTCTATGCCCCTTCCAGCCTGGAGAAACTATAGAAGACTGAGATTTTCACTGCTTCACCACCCAATAAAGAGTTATGGAGTTGTGTCTCAGTGATAAATGAGACACGAGATTAGAGCATGGAAAAGCTGGCTGGGGAAGTGTGACCTATTAATTAATTCCAAGACACATGTACAGGATGGTTCCCAAAGCCCTGTATAGGGACTTCTCATGAGAACTTGAGCAAATTTTCTATGGGATGGCCTATATGTGACCTCAGTATGAGGACTGGGTGCTACAAAATTATAGATCGCACTGAGTTATTACCAATGTTCTCTCTTGAAGGGATAGCCTTCCCTCTCATTGTAAGAAGTATTACTTTTCCTAATTTTACTTGTTCCAATCTTTCTCTGCAGAGCCTGTTTCTTTTTTTCTAACTTTAATACGACTTTGCTACTGCTAGTACTTATCTGGACCAATTCTTTTCTCAGGGCAGAAAGAAACTAGAAACTGACTTCCATAAGGAGACTCATTTCCTCAGTCCTGATAACACACTGAATTGCATTGTCCTTTGAAATACATGCTTAGTAGGGTGCAATAAATTGTTACCTCTTCTTTTTCTATAATGTCTGGGCATTTGCTGAGAAATAAAATGGTTGTTAAAGGAAAATGTATAAATAACGACACTGCACCTTTAACATTCTGTCCTTTTAGAGCAATCACTTACACATGAGTATCAAAACAAATGTCTGGGCTATAAGCTGTGGTTATCTAAAGAGCAGTTTCCTGTAGTGACTGCATTATAGAGCCTAGATTCTTTCTAAAAACTTTCCTTGCTTTTACAGGTGTAAATGTATTTTCCCCTTCTAATTATTAACATTTTGCAGGATATCTCTGCTAATTTATCACCTATAGGAAAAGTTCTGATTAAACTGTTGATAGTGATAAACCTAAAACTTTAAGTTTTATTGTAATTCAATTTGTTGAACACATCTAAGAATGCCCTTTGATTTAAAAGTAATTGGTTTGTGTGTTCTATATGTTTGTCTTCCTGCCTGTTTAATCTTTTTTTTTTTAAATTTTATTTTAAAGAGAATAAAACAAAAGAGGGCAGTACAGAGCATATCAGAACAGGACAACATAGGCAACACAGTACTTTAGGTTAAGACAACCGGACATCAACGGTAGCTGTCACAATATCTCTTTCTCTGCTATAGTTGAGCATAGTTTCAAATACAATAATATCAAACATAACAAAATAGTATAAAGCCATTCAAAGAGTGAGAGAATTACAGGGCTTTCTGAACCAAATAACAGAAAATGATCTTTGTTATTAATTGGTTAAGATATCTATAAGTGCTGCACTAAAGATTTTTGAGTTCATATAAAGTTT
This sequence comes from Dolichotis patagonum, assembly GCA_004027295.1. Taxonomy (NCBI): domain Eukaryota; kingdom Metazoa; phylum Chordata; class Mammalia; order Rodentia; family Caviidae; genus Dolichotis; species Dolichotis patagonum. The sequence goes on from PVJX010017396.1 coordinate 3,176, forward strand.
ATTCTTCCTTATATTTTTGTCATGATGAACTTGTGGATTCCTTTGAGATTTACATGTAAAAATGCTTGTGTAGATTTTCTTTTTCTTTTTTTTTTGAATTTTTAAAAATTTTATTTAAATAGAAAAAAAGCAAAACAAAAAAGGGTAGAAATAATACAGAATTTCAATAAAACATTAAGAAATCACTACTTGATAAATTACATATTGTCTTCTTAGAAATATTTGTTCATGTTACAAAATTAAGGCATACAAAGTGAACAAACAGTGAGGCTGTAAACAGTTCTGTTCAACAATCCAACAAAAACTTGGTAATACGGTTATCAATCCCACATACTTAAACATACATGCTGTTATAGCCTTTAAAGCATTTTCTTTTCCTCCTTTTGCTTTTTAAGTACATTATCTGTTTAGTTATATCATGTTTCAGCTTGCTCAGTATCTTACTGATCTGTTTTGTTGTTGTTATTTCCTTTTTAATCAGCTTACATAATTCTGTTGCTTTGTTTTTGAGTTTCTCATCATCCATGTGACATGGATGAGCTTTGATGGAGTTGGGAGTTTTTGGAGGTATTTTGTTGCCTTGTTTTCTCATGTTCTATTGTTTTATTTTTATTTAATACTTGTGTAGATTTTCAAGGTGCTCAAACTTAGAACATTAACAGATGAGTGCTGATAGGCTTGATCTGTATATAGGACCTATAAATTCAAGTCTTAAATTTTGATAACATAAAAGTTTATATGGTTGAGGATTATATATATTCCTGTGTATTAATTTTCAGGTACATATTATGTTCCACAATTTCTACTTAAGTAGGATAATAGTTAAATAGACTCTCAAGTTATTAGCTCAAATTCTTGTGGTTCCCCTAACTTGACAGTAGGTTAATTTATATCAGTTGATTAAATATATTTTTAATGTTTTTATCCAGGATTTTAAACAATCAAAATAATATTAAATATTAGTTTTATAAATTCAATGTCTGTTGCTTTCTGTGTACAATAATTTAAAGTGTTTTCCTTGAGCATAGATAATGCATATAGCTTTTCAAAAATGTTAACTCTTATGGTCTGGTACTCATGAGTCTTCTAGAATAATTGCTAAGATCACTAAGTGGAAAGAAAATGTTCAAATGGCAAGAGGAACCAGGGAGGGGAAGGGGCCAAAGAAGAGGAGAAAGGAAAAAGAGAATAGAAAGAAAAATGGAAACAAAGTTTTTGTAAATAGAGAAGGGAAGAGGGGTTGAAAAATGGGAAGGGGGATGGGAAAAAAAGAAGAATCAACATATAGCATGTACAGATACAAATTCCCTATGATGAATGTTATCAATATGTATACCTAAAATATATCAGTAAAATGAATTTTTTAAAAAGTTTAAAATTTTAAAAAATTATAACCCTTTGAGCTTGGAGACTTTGGGCAAAACACCACCCCCGGGACTACAAATGGCAGATTCTTCAACAAATTAGTTTAGTTTTTATTCCCTGATAGTACTTCTCCAGTTTTTTTTCCCAGAGTCTTATCATGGCACACCCCTAACAGACATTATTAATTAGTATATTATAGTTAAATTGGCTATAATGAAAAGATTAAGATTTCTATGTCTGAAATAACACAATCAAGATATTAAGATGCGGTGGTTTAAATTTTCAAAACTAGATTAAAATACCAAAGATTCTATATTTTACAACAGTAGGTTCTTATACTTTTCATCATTAGGTTTTTGTATACTAAAAAGTGAGCATTAGTGATAACAGAGCGTTTGACTGTTAACCCAAAAAATGTTTTCAATAATCAGTTTCTGACTAGCTAACCAAACTATTATTTTAATTTATATCAAAACATATATTTGGTTATATGTATGTATTTGTATATACATCAAAGATAAGTTGTGAATCTAAGATTTAAAGTTAAATTTGTAGAATTAAGACTATATAAGTTTAATAAATACAAAATAACTGATAAATGTTCTTTTTTATGCAATATACATCTATACCTTAGAAATATGTATAAAATGACTAAAATTTGGTATCTGTTTAAATCTGGTCAACATTTTACATAAATTTTCTTCAATTAATTAAGTATTTTGTTATTAAATAAATGAGATATCCTTGTATTTTGGGTAATAAATCTATTCACAGCCATGAAGTCTCCTAAATTTGTAAGAGATCTAAAGATTGCCTTTATACTTGTCAATATAGTTGCACCCTGTCAAGCCTGTTGAAACAATCTAAATTTTGTCCAAAGAGTGAAAATTAAGAAAATTTATACAAGGATCTCTATATAAGCTGTAACATTAGTTATTGCTAAGCTCATGGTACTTTAAATGTATTTTCATTTCCCCTAGTGTACAGGCCTTCAAAGATACAAAACTGAAAAAAAAAACCCACCATCTTATCCTACTGGTGACTCCCTGACTAATGTCTATGATGGTAAATTTTTTCAGACTTAAGCATCTGGCTATCCATTACTTGTGTTCCATCCACTTATGATGAAATGTGCATGCCAATCAAACATAATATAATTAGCCAGGTGATACAGACAACTTTTTTTCGGCTTGTGCACATGTGATTGTAATATAATTGTGTATTAAAAGTTAAAGGTACCTAAACAACACACAGTTTAAACAATGTTACTCTAAAGAGTGTTAGACATTAATATTATATGAAGTACAGCAATAAATAGGTATGCTCTGCATAAATGTTACTCAATTAAAATGATAGCAAATTGAGCTAAAAGTTTATGTTATTTAATGTCTTCAACTTAGATAAAAGTAACTAGCTAAAAGGGTGTTTTACACTAAAATGGATATTTAAATGTGTTTCAGAAACAATAACAAAACATAATGGTTCTGATATAATGTCTTCATGATTGTCAAGCTAAAATGCTATATTGCCCTTTATCTCAAATTTTCCCTGAAAAATTCTATAGCTATCTGCTAACATCTACAGAAAATTGATTCTAAGATAACTAAGATTGGTAAAGAAATAACAGTTCTCCAGTTATGCATTACATTTCAAAGGTACTTGATAAGACTGATAGTAAAACCTACTTCTCCCATTGCAATAGTTGTTAAACTGGTCTCCTAGATGTTCAACAACTACAGGTTGGAGACAAAAGCTAAGAAAGATAACTAGGCTAAAAGAACAGCCAATATTTTAGTTCTGGCCCTCCAAGGTCAACAACATCCCATGATATGAGGTGACCTCTCTACAGGATCTTACAATTTTGCTGAGTCACAAACCTCCCAAATGGAAAGATTGTTGGACTCCAGAGGATGGGAGTCAACCAACGTACTGTGTCTCTAAAGGAGGATAACCAAAGAGAAAAATGTCCCTCATGCTTCCACAGAAAGTCACATGGTCAAGCAGGACTATGACCCAGCCTACCTAGCAGATGTCTCAGAGGAGCTAAGAGGCTTTGTGCATAGTCTCAGGAGACTTAAATTGTATATATATATTTATATATTTATATATATTTATATATATTTATATATATAATTGTATATGTAGAGAGACTCAAAACTAATCCATATATATAGGATTAATTATATATATTAAATTATACTAAATTTATATTATATTATATTATATTATATTATATTATATTATATATTTATATATTATATTTATATTTATATTTATATTTATATTTATATTTATATTATTATATATTTATATATAAATATAAATATAATATATATATTTATATTTATATATATATTTATATTTATTATATATTTATATTTATATTATTATATATTTATATTATATTTATATATAATTGTGTGTATATATATATATATATGGATTAGCTTTGAGTCACACAAGAACATGGGTCTCATTTTGGTTTGGTTTGGTCTTGGATACCCAGAAGAAATGTATAACCAACCAATTAAAAAATAAATTAAATTAAATTAAATTAAAAAATAAAAGTAATATAGGCTACATAGAGAAAGAGGGCTCCAGTTACTGCACTGGTCCCTGATGGTAGTCTCCAGCTACTTGTAGCTTATCATTAATGTGTTTCATTGAGTCTGAAAATCTGCAGTGGCAACTGTAAAAGCTGTTCAAGAATCTTCAAATTCCTTTGCTAAAATTATCCTTCAAATCTGCAGAGTTCTTGATCTATATATGATTGAAGCTAGAGGAGCTTATGCATTAATAAATGAAACTTGTTACCTTTAGATAAATAATTCAAGCCAGGTGAAAAAGATCTTAAAGCAATAAAATAAATATCAAACTTATAGATAACCTTCATGAACAATTAGACATAGGACCAAGCTGGTTACAATTCTTACTTAAATCCATTGAAAAGAGGATCTGAACTTGTCTCCTTCCCCCAATCTCTCCTTCCACTCTAGTACTTACCTTTTGGCCATGCATATTTGATCTCTTGGTAAAATTCTTTTATTGTCACATAGAGGCTGTCAGACTCAAAAAGATCATGCATTTGGAGTCAATGATAAGTGCGCCAGACTCCTTTTACTAAAGTTCATTAGATTGACATTCTGAAGAAAGTCCATAACTGCTAAATCCCAATGTGACTTCTACTCAAGGCCCCTAAGATCAGCTCTCTGCTATTTCTCAGCCTGGAGCAGCTAGAGTGCATTTTCACCCATTCTTCCCTTATAGCAGTTAGGGACATATCTTATGAACGGTGAATATTATAGACAGCCATATTAGATAGAAATTAATATGCAGTCATAGAGGGATTGGGTCCTTAAGGAAGTCAGAACAAAAAATAATGACATCAAATTTGTGACTGGAGGTAAATCTGAAAAGATCCAGACCTCAGGGTGGACAAGCAACATATCCAGGCGTGCACACCTCCCTAGAGACAAACAACAACTTCAGATTATAATGTAATTAGAGCCATCTGGTCCATTGAGCTCAGATATGCACCAGCTGCATGTGTGTGTCCAAAACATCTGGACCCATACTTCACTCCCTTTAATATTGTGAGACTATGAATTTGGTACATCTGACACCCAGCATGTTGGGAGCTATATTTTCCAATATCACTTTGAATGTTCTTGGTGGTTGGTGGCATACAACATCTGTGCATTGAAATATTAGGTATTCAGTGTTCACTATCTGGTTTTATTCATGCTTATCATTCAAAGCATTCTATGCAGGCTGCTTATTGTCTGAGTTGGTTATCACTACTGCCATTTCAGCACTAGACAATGTCTCAGGTCTGTGTTTTTCCAATTTCATAATTTGTATGTTTTTCAGAGTCAATGAAGAAAGCACTTAACAAGGATAGTTCATCCCTGTAAGCCTCTGTCTGGGATCAGAATAGGCCTAGATATCTCACCAACAGTCACTGACCTAATGTCAGTTATTGAAAAATTCTCTATGGCTCTGGGGTTTACTACTAAAGGATGAGTCTTAATCTCCTATGCAGTAACATGGTGCCTACCTCTTTGTTCTTCTCTTTAAGTGAATAATAATGCTCACATAGGATTGGTGAAAGGATGAGTTTGGCATTCTTATGTCCACCAATGCTGCAACTCTGAGCTGCACCTTAAGCCCATACCCCTCTGTGACCAGCACAAGTATAGAACCATGGCCTAGGCTTTCATAGCCTGCATACCATTGTGGTGTACTTGTGGCCTAAGATTGCTATGGCCAGCTTCAGATGATGCTGACCAGAAAACAAATCCATTTGCTTGGGGCAACAGATCCCTGCCTTAACACCAGGGTAGGGCTGGGAATAACCCAGAGGCTCAGGCTATGGTCACAACCCCAAAGACATGTATTGTTGGTATCCCACCAAGATGAGTTTCATTGACTCACAATTGAATTTTAAGGCAAAGTTTTGTGCTTACCTTCTTCTCATAGTTCCCAGAAAATTAAATCTTTATTCTGTGCTTCCTGGGTTTCTGGGATGGGTGGTAGAGACAATCTATTTGCCTACTGGTTAAGGGGGTTATAGAGGCTCTGTCTGTGGGTAATTATCTTCTGAAGTCTTTTCATGTATTTCCCTTACTATCTCAAAACTATGGGGCAGATTCCTGCTCAACCCTGCATGTAGGTATGATAATTATTGAAGAAGTTCTTTCAATACAAGGTTCATTTGACCTCAATTTATCTAGTCGATCTCAGCCTCCGTCAAGACTGAGGACAAGATGAGAATAACTAGTTTTTAGGGTTTGAAGAGATAAACAATTGCCTGCTTTTATAGCATCCAGTTACAGAATCCTGGAGAAATGTCTAGAAGTCTTCAAACTTACACTCACTTTGGATTCCAGGAAAAGCAGAACATTGCAGACCACCCTATGAGAAGCTTGCATTCCCCAAGTAGAAGCAAATACTCTATGATGGTAACTGATGTAGCCCTAACTCCAAAGCAAAGACAATCATGGAAACAAAATTAATCCTTCGACCTAAGAATTCTGGATTTACTAAAGCAGGACTGAGATAATGATCAACCAGAGCCCAGCAAGCCAGCACCCTATGAAACTGGCCCTTTCTTGTGAACAGACTATTCTGAAGCTTGTTTATCAGAGTAAGCTCCTTCCAGTTATTTTAGCTGAAGAGTTGTGTTTTCTCTCTCACTAACTGCATAATAAACCTTTTTATGTCTCACATTGACATGTCCTGGAATTCTTTTTCTGTGACTTGAGTCAAGAGCCTACTTGGTTGGCTGAGTTGAGGTTCCCAACTGTTCTTTGGGAGACATCCTCAAATCCCTTTTGGTGACATAATGATACTTAAAACTTGAGAATATATGTTGGAGCACTGAGAGTGCCTTGATGTCTGGAGAAAAGGGTATTGGAGAGGAAGAGGAAATTTGAAGAATGAAGTGAGAAGGGATAATTAAATGTTAACTGTTGAACCTACGTGAAGAATATATAGCTGTTCGTTGTAGTATTCTTTCAACTCTTTGTATGTTTAAAAAATTTCAAAATAAAAAGTTGGAAAACTACAAGATAAGGAAGGAGTTATAATACTTTCACACAGTTTACAGAAATGAATTAGAATGAGCCCTATGAAGCCGTAGTTGGGTCTAGGGCTTTGGAGATAACTGGTGGTCTTAATGAAGTAATGATTTTAGAATATTTTAGTGGGTAGGTAGTAAAATTAGATTACAAAGGGTTAAAATGAGAATAGGAGTTAATACAGCAGAAGCAATAATGCAGTCTAAGAATTTAAACAATGGGAGAAAGAGACAGGAACCTGGCCTGAAAAAATAACCAAATTTTGGAAAAATATTTATATTGGTATTAATTTTCACTTGACTATGGATTCATATTAATATAAAATTAATATTTGACCGTCTGGCTCCCCTCTGCACATATGTTTTTCCTGAAATATAAAATGATTTAGAAAACCAATAAAAGAATAAAATGCACAATGCTACCATCTAGAGTATCTATATAAAATTACAACCATTGTTTGACAATAATGCAGGTGGCTTGCTCAGAAAGTAGTTTAGAGCTTCTAGGTATATATTTGTATTTATGTGTTGGGTGATTTGGGTAAATTCCATAAGAAGTAAACAATATAATTGGTAAATCTCAGTGTTTGGGCTCCAATATTTTGATTCCTAAATTAAACATTTCAAATTATGACAAATATCTAAATTTAATTTCAAACTAGTAGAGACTTTTTAGCAATGCTTTGCCTCTGTGCGGGTTGGAAATGAGTGGAACCATTTAGAAGAGGTGGGCCCAACATAAAAGAATTAAAGGGGTGATTACGTTTAGAGTGGAAAAAACTGATTGCATTTTGGGCATTTATTGGTTCATTTTTGCTTTAGGAAACTATATCAATATTATCATCTTCTCTGCAGCCAACTGTTACAACATAGTAGTGAATGAGTACATGTGAGACTGCACTGTCAAGGAATAGTAAACGAAGTAACTTAAGATAAGGAGGAGCTCATGCTTTCGGAGTGTGTAGGATTTCAACATTTAAAGAAGGGGTGAACCATGAAAATTCCAGGCAGAGAGTACATTGATAAATGGAGACACAACACCTGAGGCATTTTTTGAAAACAGGTCATTCCTGATGTGATCAGAGTATGAAATGCATTAGGATGAATGGTGGGAGAAATGAAGCAAGGGATTTTGTTGGGATTCAACTGTCCCTCTTCTCTTCCTCTAATCAGGTTTGTTCTTGAGACTAGGAGGTTTCATTTTGTTGTTGATCTCTAAGGGCCAAATAATTTGGTTGAGTACACAGCAGGTGATTAATAAGTACCAGTCAATGATATCATTAGCTAATACCATTTTACAGTTATATCTCCTAAGAGCTTGTACATCAGAACTAAGAATGAAAGTAGATGCTGAGATTCAGCTCCTAGAGGTTGGTGGTTCTGTACTGGAAATATAAGTCTAACTTCCAACCGGAGCAGCATTTCTCAGATTTTAACATATATATAGCCCAGAGATCATATTAATATGTATGTTCTTATTCTTTTATTTGACAGGGAGCCTGTGATCCTGCCTTTCTAATTAATTGCTTAGTGATATATATATATCACTAAGCAATTAATTATATATATAAATATATATAAATATATATATATATATATATATATATATATATATATATATATATAGTCTGGGGATCACATATTGAAGAACAAGGATTTAAAGGACTTTCACCTTCCACTCCTTAAACTTTTCAGACTCCAGACTAGTAAATGACTGAGTGCAGACAATATTTCTTAATTTAGTACACTCAAAAAAATCTCATTACATAAAATATGAAGATTTCCTGCCACTGAAATTGTTGAAGTAAATTTGGATTAGCACCCTCCAATTCATGACATATTTTTGCTTTGCTTGGAAGCTTATGGGTGTGCTCACTTCCCCAAATTAAATTTTTTAGTAGATTGGTATATTCAGAATATTATTATGCAGATATGAAAATTATTTGGGGTTTAGAAAAATTAGAAGACATTTTATGTAATTTTCTGTTATTTATTTATTTTTATTTATAATATTAAAAAGACACACAGAAGAAAAACAAGAAGCAAAAGAGGCAAATAAGCAAAAACAACAAGAAACTCAAAACAGTAGCAATATAGGCTTTTAAAACAAGATGATAAGAAATTAACAATGGTTGTTATATTGCATATTGTTCTCTTCAAAAGAGTTGCTTAGATTACCAGATATAGACATACAAAATTGATCTAATCATATGAGTATCAACTATTCCTTTCCAAAGAAAAAGACATAAATTTATATATATATATGATAACTAAGTATATATACATATATACACATGTATATGCATATGTATGATAACTAAGTATATATAAACATATATATGATAGCTAAGTATGTATACATATATACACACATATATATTCATACATATTGATAGCTAAGATGACTATACTACTAATTCTATTAGTTCTTGGAAAAATTTTTCTGTAATTTTTATTAATGCATTATGGATACTTTTTCATGTTAATTTTTTTAGTTTATTCATGTGTTTTATTATTGTGTTTGGTAATACCATTTACATATCAAATATGACACATGAAATATAATTTGGCTTGTTAGCAATCAAAATATAACCCAAACTCTTAACAGTTCATTTTTCAACACTAAAAGAACTGGAAAAACCTGAATTAAAACATAAGTTTTAAAACTCATGAAGGAGAATTAAATAATGTTCATTTATTAAGTATTATTAGTAAATTTTTCTCAGACAATTCGGTATTAATTGTCAATTAATGTCATAGGTCCTGTCTTACAAGAAAGTTTAAATTTAGTTTCAAATTTGATAATGTATTTTATGTTAAATTTTTTATTTGTTTAAAATAATGAATTCTCTTTATCATATAATTTTTGTATTCAGATAACATTAGCTTAGGAGATATATGTCAGAATCTGTCAACATAGACTAATATTCTTCTTTTCTCCTACTTTTTCAAGAAAATTTCAAAAATAGCTATATACCCCAGCAGATAAGCTTTTCTAAAAAAATCTGGATTGATGTTTTTGGATCTATGGAATTTAATTTGCATTACCATGCAGAAAAAATGTCCTTATTCTTGGAAGCTACACATTTAGAGATAACAGAAATAACTTGTGCCATAAAAGAATCTGGGTGTGCTCATCAATTAAGACCTTTAAACTATTCATAGCTGGTTGCAGCAGAAGTCTTATTTTATTTTATGTAAAAAAGTAAAACAAAATTTCATAACAAAGTATTAGCAAGATAACAATAAATAACACATTGCATATTGTTATCCTTAAATTAATTACTTGGAGTACAAGATATAGGCATAAAATATCTGCAATGACATTAACACAAACCTTCCATTTCAACAAACTAAGAGACACTAGAACTATAGGTAAATTTCATTTTTTCCCTTTTCCCTTCCTTCTTTTCCCTTTGCCCATCCCTAGTTTCTTTTTCCTTTTGAACAATTACTTCCCATTTTGTAATATCTGTTGTATGTTTTGGACCTTATTTACTCTTTCAGTTTATCACACCAGAGATACTACAATGTTTACACATGGAAATCTGATTTATTTCACTTATGGGTTTGGTCTCAATTTGCATTCATTTACCTATAAAACTCTCACATTTACACTTCTTTATGGCTGAGTAGTACTACATTGTATAAAAAAACACATCTTTTTTATCCATTCCTCAGTTGATGGCATTCAGTTGTTTAGCTATTGCAAATTGTGCTGCTATAAACATAAGTGCACATTTATCATGATATGACATTTTTAATTCTTCAAAACAGATAGTCAGAAGAGGAACAACTGGGTTCAATGGGTTAATCATAGCTTTTTGCAAAATGTCTGTAATGATTTCCATAGTGGTTGCACAAGTCTACGCTCCCTCCAAGGGTGGAAAAGTGCCTCTTTTCCACACAAACACTCCAATATTTGTTACTGGTTGATTTCTTGATGATAGCTATTCTTTTAGTAGTGAGATGGAGTCTCAGTGTTATTTTATCTCGGTAATGACCAATGATGTCAAAAATTTATTGGAAATTTGTATTTCCTCATATGAGAAAGGTATATTCATCTTAGATGCCCATTATTGAATTGGGTCTTTGAATTTGAGGGATTTTATTTCAACAATTCTTTTTTTTAAAGAAAAAAATAAAAAAAAACAATTATACAGACTTTCATAACAATATAATAGGCAATTAACAAATGCTAATATATTGCATATCAATTATGTATATGTAATCTAGATATAATTCTTTTGTCTGAGTGACTATGAACTAAATTCTTGCCCACTCTGTTGGTGGTCTTTTCACTTTGTTGGTGATCTATCTCCCTTCCTTCCTTCCTTCCTTCCTTTCTTCCTTCCTTCTTTCCTTCCTTTTCTTTCTTTCTTTCTTTCTTTCTTTCTTTCTCTGGGAATTGAACTCAGGACCTTGCACTTATCAGACAGGTGCTTATAGTGCTGAACTATAGCGCTTTCCCTGGTTATTTCTTTTGATGTGATGACATTTTTTGAGATTCCAGTAGTTGATTTATCAAAATATTGCACATACAGTCTGGATTTCTTTCATGAACTCTGCCTACACCTATGTCTTCAAGATTTCTGCCTACTTTCACTTCCAGTTCATTTAGTGTTTCTATTTTAATATTTAGGTTCTTGATCAATTTTGACTTAAGTTTAATGCATGGTGATAGACGTGGGTCTAGTTTTAGTCTTTGACATGTGTAAAGTCAGTTTTTCCAGCACCATTCATCAAAAGAGCTACCTTTTTTCCAGTGAACATATTTGGTCCCTTTGTCAAAGATAAGGTGACTGAGTGTGTTTGTAATTGTATACATCTTCTAATCTGTTCCATTGATCCTCAGGTCTGTTTTGTATTTTTTTTATCATACCATGCTAATTTTAATCACTTTAGCTTTTTCAGGCCAGGACTGTGATGCCTCTTGACTTGCTTCTGTTGCCAGGAATTGATCGTGATATTCTAAGACTCTTCTCCAATTGAATTTTAGGATTGTTTTCTCTAGTTCTGTGAGGTATGCTAATGTTATTTTGACCCAGATTGCATTAAATCTATATAACAATTTTAGAAGTATGACCTTTTTCACAATGTTGATTCTTCCTTTGTTGTTAAACATTATTATTTTAAAGAGAAAAAAAAGAAAAATCAAGAAGCAAACAATTAAAAAACAACAATAAAAACAATGGTGATATACAATTTCAAAACAAGACAATAGGAGTTTAACAATGGTTGCTATATTGCACATTTTTATCCTCGACGTAATTGCTCAGACTACCAGATACAGGCATGCAAGATTGATTGAACATTATAATTTCCCTTTGGGCAGTTTCTTTCCCTTTTACTATATGTACTGTAACTTTTAGATCTCACTTACTCTCAGTTTCTTACCCTAGTAAGACAAGATGGCATTTACACATGCAAATCTGATGTATTTCACTTATGAGTATGGTTTCTAGTTGAATTCATTTACTTTTAGAAACCTCAAGTTTATCATTTGTTATGACCAAGTAGTGCTCCATTATAGAAAAATACCACATCTTTTTAATCCACTACCCAGTTGATGGGCATTTGGTTTGTTTCTAGGATTTGGCTATTACAAATTATTCAGCTATAAACATAGGTGCACATATATATCACTGTGGTATGATGTTTTGAATTCTTCTGAGAAAATACTCAGACGAATAATAGTTGGGTAGAGTGAAACCTCTAATGCTAGATTTTTGAGGAATCTCCATAGTGATTTCCACAATGGTGGTACCAGGCTAGACTCCCACCAACAATGAAGACAGGTTTCTTTTTCCCCACAGTCCCACCAGCATTTGTCATTGGTTAATTTCTTAACATTAGCCATTCTTTCTTGTCAATGAGTAAGGGACATCTTTCCATTTTCTGATGTCTTCTTAAATCTCCTTTTTAATAATACTGTAACCCAATATATAGACCTTTTATTTCCTTTTTCAGATTGATTCCTAAATATTTCATTGTTTTGATTCTATTGTGAAGAATATAGCATCCCTAATTTCTATTTCACTGAATTTGTTGTGTATAGACGGGAATTCTGTTGATTTTTTTCATGTAGGCTTTGTATCTAGGTACACACTCACTTTGGTTATTAAATCTACAAGTCTTTTGGTGAAGATTTTGGGATCTTCTACGTAGAGCATCATGTTATCTATTAATAATGATAGTTTAACTTCTTTTCCTATACTTTTCCTTTTATTTCTCTCTTGTCTGCTTACCCTGGATAATGGTTCCAGAATTTTATTGATAGGAGTGGTGATAGTAAAAATCCTTGCCTTGATCCTCATTTTAGAGTGAAAGCTTTTAGTTTTTGAACATTTAATAGGATGTTGGCTGTGTGTTTTTCATAAATGCCTCTTACCAGATTGAGATAAATACCATCTATTCCGATTTTCTGTAGGTTTTTTTTTTAAATCATGAATGGGCATTGAAGTTTGTTAAAAGAATGTTTCTGCATCTGTTATGATGATCATGTGATTCTCATCTTTGGGTCTGTTGATATGGTGTATTACATTTCTTTCTTTCTTTCTTTCTTTCTTTCTTTCTTTCTTTCTTTCTTTCTTTCTTTCTTCTTTCTTTCTTCTTTCTTTCTTTCTTTCTTTCTTTCTTTCTTTCTTTCTTTCTTTCTTTCTTTCTCTTTCTTTCTGTAGCAGGTATTGAACTAATGACCTTGCACCAGCCATGCAGGCACTTACACTGCTGAGCTAAATCCTCAGCCCTGTATTACATTTCTTGATTAACATATATTAAACCACCCCTGCAGTCCTGGTAAGAATCAAAATTTGTCTTGGTGTATAATCTTCCTGATGATTTGCTGCATTCTGTTTGTTAGTATCTTATTCAATATTTTTGCATCTATGTTCATAAAGGAGATTGGACTGTAGTTCTCTTTTTGGTTTAGTCCTTCTCTTGTTTTCAGGGTAATACTTGCTTCTAGGAATGAGATGGAGAGTATTGTTTCCTTTTCAATTTCATTAACGAGTTTGACAAGTAGGCAATTGATCTTCTGTAAATTTCTTGTAGGATTCAGCAGTGAATCCATTAGGACATGGTTTTTTCTTTTTGATAAGTTTTCAATTACATCATCAATCTCATTTACTGATATTGAGTCATTCAGAATATTTATATGTTTTTGATTCAACTTTGGTAATCCATAGGTATCTAGGGATCTGTCTATTCTGTGTTTTCCACTTTGTTAAAGACTCTCAAAATAGATATTAAAACTCTTAAGAATTTCCACAGGATCCATAGTGATTTCATTGTTTTTATTCTTCATTGCATGAATTTGGGTCTTTCCTTTTTTTTTTTATAAGACTGGCTAAGGGTTTATCACTTTCATTTAATCTTTCAAAGAATCAACTCTTGAATTCATTGATCCTTACTATTGTTTTCTTAGTTTCACTTGCATTAATTTCTGCTATGATCTTTATAAATCCCTTCATTGTATGGCTTTGGGTTTGACTTGCTCTTCTTTTTCTAGAATTTTCATGTGCAATATCAGGTTGTTTATTCTGCTCATTCTGTTTTCCTGATGTGAGAATTCACTGCTATAAATTTCCATCTTATGACTGATTTCATTGTGTCCCATAGGTTCTGGTATGTTGTATGGGCAATTTTGTTTAATTGTAGCTATTATTTGATTTTTTCTTTAATTTGATCTGTGATCCATTGTTTTCTCAAGAGGGTGTTATTAAATTTCCATGTTTTATGGTGTTTTGCAGTTTATTTTATCACTGCTTTCCAATGACATTGCACTGTCATTGGATAATATACATGTGATAATTTCAATTTCTTTGCATTTACTGAAGCATGTTCTATGCGCTAGTATATAGTCCATTGTATGTCCTACACGCAGCTTCGAATAATGTGTATTCTGATGTCACTGGGTGGAACACTGTTAATACCTACTAAGTCCATTTGTTCACATGTTTGGTACAACTTTGATATGTCTTTGCTAAATTTTGTCTGATTGGTCTATATTTGTTTGTTACAATGAGGTATTAATGTCCCTCATTACAACTGAGTTATTCCATACTTGAGTTTTCATGTTTATTTCTGTTTGTTTTATATATTTAGGTGCTCCCCTATTTGGTGCATGCATATTTAAGATTATAATCTCTTCCTGTTGAAATTTTCCTTAACAAATATGTAGTGACCTTCTTTGACATTCTTTGTTTGAAGTTCACATTGTCTGTAAACAGAATAGCTAATCCCGATTTTTCTGGGTTCCTTTTGCATGGAGTATTGTTTCCATTCTTTGACTTTCAGTCTATGAACGTTTTTGAGTCAAATGTGTTTCTTGTATACAGAATGTTGTGGCATCTTATTTCTTGATCTTTTTCCTCCAGTCTATATTTTTTGATTAGTGACATGAGATAATTTACATTCATGGTTATTGCTGATATATATTGGCTTATTCTAATCATTTTATTTTCCTGATGTTGCTTCTCTGTTTTTTCATCAATTTAATTTCTTGCAGTGCCTGATGATTTCTTTCTATTGTTGTTCTTGAAATTGTGGTCATTTTCATGTCTGTATGGAATATATTTCAGTATCCTTTGTGGGGTTGGTTTGGTGGTCATGAATTTCTTTAATTGTTCTTTGTCACGGAAGTATCTTACTTCTCCATGAATTCTGGAAGATAATTTGCAGAGTACATCAATGTGGCTGGGAAGTTATTTTCTTTCAGGACTGAAAATATTTCACTCCAAACTCCTCTTGATTTGAGGGTTTGTGTTGAGAAGTCTGCCCTGATTCTGATGAGCTTTCTTTTAGAGATGACCTATTTCTTTTTTCTAACAGCTTTTAATATTCTGTTCTGGTGCTGGATTTCTGGAGTCTTTATTATTATATGTCTGGGTATAGATTTATTTTGGTAATGGCTAATTAGAGTTTTATATATCTGCATTCCAGTTTCTGTCACCATGTTTGGGAAATGTTCTGTGATTACCTTTCCAAATAGTCTTTTTTGTCATTTGTATTGTCTCCTACTTTTTCATTGTCACCAATCAGTTTCATGTTGTTTTCCTTTGCAGCATCTTACAGCAGTTGGATTTTCTTCTTTTCCTGACCCTATTTTTAAGAGATTTTTTCTTTCATGAAGAACCATGGTCTTGTCTTCAAAGTTTGAAACTCTATCTTCAGTTTCATTCAAGTGTTTTTGCAAGCTTTAAATGGAATTTTTGATTTCCTAGATACGTGTTTAATACATTCTCTTTCTTCCTATATTGGACATTCGTGGTTTTATTCATTTTCCTATGAGCCTCTATTTTCTTAATCTATGTCTACTCTAGTTTTGCTGAGCAGTTTCTTCATTATGGTCATCATTTCTTTTTTATCTGAGAAATTATTTATGCTTGAATTTTTTCTATCATGCTGCAGATTTTTTTTTTAATTACTATGATTTCAGAAATTTCAAGTGTGTGTCTTCAATTTTCCTCTATCTTCTTGTCTCCTGGAATTGTGCTAGCTGGGTTACAAGTCTGAGATTGCAGTTTGCTTCTGTGTCGTGCCATTTTCTATTTCAAAAGCTTTATTTTTTCTGTGTTGATCCCTGTAAGTTTTTGTAGTAGGTAGCCTTATCACTTGTATCAAAGCTTCTCTAGGTAATATCTGTTCTTCAAGCATGTCTTCCCTGTATGAGTTTCTTGGTTTGTGTCTGTCCCAAGATCCCACCTTCCTAATTCATTTAGAGTGAGATGTTGATATCTGTTTGGCTCAGTCCTCAGTTCTTTGATGGTGGCCTGTGGTGAGGTTATTACCCCAGAGCTTTCTAGTATTGCTGCAGAAAGGAGAAAAACTGATTGCAACAAATATGATATCCCAGCTAAATTAAATTAGTATAATTAACAATAACAAGAGCATCAAGCACAGCTCAGAAGCTGACAAACTGGATAACTATTAATTTTTCACCTTAAACCATGGGAACAAAATCTACAGTTATATAACAGAACCATTTCTTATTTGAAGCTTGAATGTAAAGTGTTCCCCTGATTATAGTGGTTTTACCATGTGGTAGGGATATTTAAAAAGGACTGTGGATAAAACAGAGATAACTATAAAGAAATAAGTTAGAAGCAAGGCTATAGCACAATTGATGATCATGCAAGCTTTGGGAAACTAGAAAAGAGGGCAGAAGAGAAAAAAATGAAGTAGTAAGCAAGGAATTATCAAAGTTAACCTGAATGGTTAAAAAGACTATTCACTCAAATGAAAATATGATTAAATCTAGAGTGAGAAATTGAAGAAAGTGTGAAATAAGATGAATGGAGTAGAAAAAACTATAGATAGAAGACAAAAAGGGAAAAGGAAACAAACCAGCAACGAATGAAGACAAATAAATTAAAATAGAATAATGCACAAAATTCCTCTGGTGTACATTGAGAGACCAAAACAATTGAATAACATTGCTAATCCTGTAG
>PVJX010017396.1:20669-38509 GCA_004027295.1 Dolichotis patagonum
TCTCTCTCTCTCTCTCTCTCTCTCTCTCTCTCTCTCTCTCTCTCTCTCTCTCTCTCTCTCTCTCTCAATTGCTGTGCTGCTTCCAGAGAGAGACACAGGGGACTGTTCCCAATGTCATGCACAGTTGATCTCTCCTGGTCCTTTTTTCAACTTTCTGTGTTCCTCTTTTGCTGAGAAGTTTCTATCCTCTCAGGTCATTTGCTGTAGGGTGGTTAGGATGCTGTGATGTGGTCTGACCCTCTGTTCCTGCAGTTCCATCCAAGGCTGCTAAGTCTCAGTTCTTATTCCTTTCCTGAAGGAGAAATGCGAACTTCCCACTCATTGCTTTACAAGGTCTGCAACCACCACCATCTGTTTCCACTGTAGACTGTAACTTCACTGGGTGAGGTGGGTTGAAGTTCTTTGGGGTGCCTTTCTGTTCTTGATCCAGGCATGGTATAGGGAGTCTCAGGCAGCACAATCCCTGGTGCAAGGCTGCTTAACTCCCATACATCTCTAGCCACTGAAGAGTTGTTAGCTTTTCCATTTACTGCACACCTCTGCAGTCTTTAATCTTGTTCCTAGATATTCCAGTCAGTGCTATGGTACATAAAAGGACAGGGAAGAAAAAAAGGAAAGAAAAGAGAAAAGGAAAAGGAAAAGAAAAAGAAAAACTAGTGGAACATCAGGGTGGGAGAAGTTCACTCACCACTGGGTGTGCTAGTGGAATTTACTGCTTGGCTGCAGCATCCTCTGTTTGGAGGAAGGCAAAAGAGGTATGGGATCTTATATCCCAAGTCTATTCTGTTTGGCTTGAGTTAGCCGCACTATTTTATTGTATCAATTTTGTTTCTTCTTCTTCTTTCAAGATTTCAAGTATGCCAGGAATTTGCCCATGATCTGATGACCACTGGCAGTTGAGTGAGCTGGTTGGCCATTTTATGAAGTCTTTATCTATGTTTTGTTTGCTCTGTGAGTCTCTTATTTCGTACTAACTTTGGATTCAAGATATATGTCACTCCCCTTTCTTCCATTTACCTGTCATTTAGTTGAATTTCTCTGAGTAGCTCTGAACAAGGCTCCTCTTCTGTTCAGTCATGGTGTCTCTCCTTCATGTTAATATATAAAAGTTTCTTTCATTTTTTCATTGTATTCCACTCTCCTAATTTATTTAACCATTTTCCATTAATGGAAATTTCAATTTATTTCCTTTTTCTACATGAATTACGGTACAATGTATACCATTGTATAACACAATTTTTGTAACATAAACTCTTAGAAATTAATTCTTGAGAGAAAATGTCTGCATCTTTGAATGGCATATATTGTGAAATTTTATTCTTAAAAGACAATGTCAATTTAAATGCCAATGTATAAACCAATATATGAACAAGTCAATATATTAGAATTCTTACCCATACTGAATATTTTTAATACTTTATTTTTTATTAGTTTGAGAATTGCTATTTTTATATTGTTTTAATGTATATTTCATTCATAACTTGTGAGACTGAGTATCTACCCATATATTTGTTGGGCATATATGTTTTCTTATGAAGGACTTACTTCCACGAAAAGTTGTAGAGGGAAAATAAGCCAGATTTTGGGAAAGAATTCTGGCCATGAGAAAGATTTGTCATCATGCTGGCTCAGGGGGAAATATGTTTCTTTTTATTTGAAGTGCAAATATGCTTTTTATATAGTAAATACTGAAAAGAGTTTATTTGCTTACACTTCTTATATTTTTGAGATGCAAAGGCAACAGAACAAAGGAAAACATGAAAGAAGGATTAAGATTGCTGCGAGGTTGGCAGTGTTATTCTAAACATTCATCCATTTGTTTATTATTAGACAAATAGCCAATAAATCACTTTGAACATCTGCAATGTGTTAATCACTATGTATATGATGGTAAACAAATATTCTGGTCTGTAAGACTGACTGGATATGAATTTATATTCCATCTCTTACAATTTTATGGTTTTGTACATGTTGCTTCTGCTCCCATACTGTAGTTTCCTCATCTCTACAATGTGTATGATAACAGTATGTAGCTCACAGTTATTGAGAGTACTAAATGAGGTAATGAAAGTAAAATTCTGTATGCTGATTAAACATCCAACAACAGTTATATATGATCCTCTCAAATGAGTTACTGCCTCTCTCCAAAATGTAAATTCTGGAGAAACTATAGAAGCCGGAGTAAAACAAAGATTCAAGGAACAACAGCAACATCACTACTATCATTGCTACTACTATGGTGAGAAATCTCTGGAAATACTGAAACTGACTTGAACTTGTACATGTACTTGTACATGTAGAAAGTAGATGATTATATCTTGGTGCAGAGGATCCAGAAGCAGCAGTGATATGATGTGGCAGAAGAAACTTTGCAGTGTTCTATTGCCTTTCCCCAAGGTAGCCTTGAGATAAATACTGCCTGCTTCCCATCTCCTATAATCTTTTCTCTAGCAATAAAGTCAGGCATTTTTTAAGGAGCCCTATGTTCCTGTATTGCATAATGATATTAGAATTCAAAGTCTGGACACTGAGTATAGCATTTCTTCTTTGGTTTTCCTAACAAATTGTATATATGACCTTTATTTTGGAAAGTTTTCCTCTCTTGTGTACAGAATTCTAAACTTTTGTGAACTCTCATTTTGGGACTTCATCTCCATTTACCTATATGTGAGCCAACTTGATATTATAACACATTCATTGAGACACTGCTGCTTCTTTTCATACTTTTTACTTTTCAGTTTGGGTAGTTTCTGTTTCTATGTGCTGAAGTGAACTTATTTTCTTCTATGTCTGAAATGTTGTTAATCTCATTTAGTGACATGTCCAATGTATATATTTTCTAGTGCTAGTCTTTTCATCTGTTTATTTAAAACTATTTTTCATTTCTATCCTTGAAGTGTTCATGTTTTTCTTTAAAAATTTTAATGTATTTAATTATTTTTAATTTTTGTCTTTTAATTCTATCCTCTATCATTTTCTTTTCTTGGGTCTTTTTATTTCCCTTGGTTGTGACTCATATTTATCTTGTTTTTTGTTTGTCTAGTAGGTTTTTACTGAATACTGAATAATGTCTATGTTTGTTATTGAGTGCCTGGATTTTGTTGTTTCAAATTAAAGAATATGTAATTTAGTTTGGCAGGCAATTAAGTCACTTTAACTTTCAAGGTTGTTTTATAAGCTTTCTTGTCATAAATGTAGGGTAGCATTTATTCTAGGACTATGATAGTTATATTACTGTAGAATTTTCTCAAATTTCTTTTTTAAAAATTTTATTTAAAGAGAAAAACAAAAAAATAGGAAAAGTGTAGCAACGATACAGAATTCCAAGGAAAAAAGAAAAGAACAAAAAAACACTAAGAAATCATTACTTGATGAATTACAAACTGTCTTCTTGGAAACAGTTGTTCAAGTTACAAAATTAAAACAAAGTACACATTCAAACAAGGAGACTGTTAACAGTTCTGCTCCATGATCTAGCAAAAACAGTAATATGGTCATCCATCTTACACTTGAACATACATGCAATTATATCATTTAGAACACTTTCTTTTCCTCTATTGTTTACAGTAGCAATTGCACATTTTGGGTTTTATTATTCCTACATTTCATATTACTGTTTACACTAGAGACACAATGGGATATTTAAAATATGATTATTTTTTATTTCACAAATGAGTATAGTCTCAAGTTGTCTCCATTTACCTACGAAGGCATCAAGAGTGCCATTTTTATAGCTGAGTAATATTCCATTGTATAAAAATACCACATCTTTTTCACTCACTCTGCGGTTGATGGGCATCTTGGTTGTTTCCAAGATTTGGCTATTACAAATTGTGCTGCTATGAACATGGGTTCACATATATAGCTGTGATATGAACTTTTCTGTTCTTCTGGGAAAATACCCAGGAGGGGAATAGCTGGATTGAATAGAGCTTCCACTCCTAGTCTTTTGAGAATTCTCCATACTGATTTCCATAGTGGTTTCACCAGTCTACGCTCCCACCAACAGTGGAGCAGTGTTCCTTTTTCCCTACAACCTCGTCAAAATTTGTAATCAAATGATTTCTTTATGGCAGCTATTCTTTCAGTGATGATGACCAGAATGACCAGGGATGGTGAACAATTCTTCATGTATTTATTTGCCATTTGTATATCTTCATCTGATAACTGTGTGTTCATCTCAGCTGCCCATTTTTGGAGAGGGTCATTGAATTTGGGGAGCTTGATGTTTTTCAATTTTTTATATGTTCTTGATATAAGTCATTTGTCTGAGGGGTTGCTGGCTAAAATTCTTTCCCATTCTGTGGGTTTTCTTTTCACTCTGCTGGTAATTTCTTTTGAAGTGCAGAAACTTTTCAATAATATGAGATCCCAGTTGTTGATTCTTTGAAGTGTTTCCCATGCATTTTGTTCATGAATTCTCTGCCTACACCTATGTCTCCAAGACTTCTACCTACCTTGTCTTCCAGTAGATTTAGTGTTTCTGTTTTAATGTTTATGTCTTTGATCCATTTAGACTTTAGTTTTGTGCATGGTGATAACCATGAATCTAGTTTTAGTCTTCTGCATGTGGAGAGCCAATTTTTCCAACACCATATATTAAAGAGGCTATCCTTTTCCAGTGCACATGTTTAGCACCTTTGTCAAATATCAGATGATTGAGTGTCTTTGTACTTATACTTTCATCTTCTAATCTCTTCCATTGGTCCTCAGGTCTATTTCTTTGCCAGTACCATGCTGATTTTATCACTGTGGGTTTGTACTACAGTTTTTAAGTCAGGAATTGAGATGACTCCTGCCTTGCCTTTATTTCTCAGAATTGCCTTTGCTATTCTAGGTTTCTTCTGGTTTCAAATGAATTTTAGGAGTGTTTTCTCTAGATTTGTGAGGTATGTTAATGATATTTTGATTGGGATTGTTTTAAATTTGTGTAACAGTTTTGAGAGTATGGCCAGTTTCACAATGTTGGTACTTCTGAGCCAAGAGCAAGGAATATCCTTTTATTTTCTAATATCCTCTTCAATCTCCTTTTTTAGCATAGTATAATTTTCAGCATATAGGTCTTTTGCATTCTTAGGTCAATTCCTAAGTATTTCATTTTTTTAGATGTTTTTGTGAAGGGCGATATTTCCATAATTTCTCTCTGGGTGAGTTTCTTGTTTGTGTACAGGGATGCTATTGATTTTTGAGTGTTGTCTTTTATCCAGCTATGCTACTGAATTTTTTTTACTACCTCTAGCAGTCTTTTAATGGAGTTTTTTGGGTCTTCTCTATAGAGTATCTTGTCATCTGCAAATAGTGATAATTTAACTTCTTCCTTTCTTATCTTTATTCCTTTTATTTCTCTCTCTTGCCTTATTGCCTTGGCTAGTGTTTCCCCAACTATATTGAAAAGGAGTGGTGATAGTTGACATCCTTGTCTTATTCCTGATTTTAAAGTGAAAGCTTTCAGTTTTTGTCAATTTATTATAATATTGGCTGAAGGTTTGTCATAGATGGCCTTTATATATTTGAGGCAGACACCGTGTATTCTGAGTTTCTGAAGTGTTTTTATCATGAACATGTGTTGGAGTTTATCGACAGATTTTTTTTGCATCTATTGAGATGACCATGTGTTTTTTGTTTTTGGCTCTGTTGATGTGGTATATTACATTTATTGATTTGTGTATGTTAAACCATCCCTTCATTCCTGGAATGAATCCACTTGGTCATGATGTATAATCTTCTTGATGATTTGCTGCATTCTATTTGCCAGTATTTTATTGAGAATCTTTGCATCAATATTCATTAGTGAGATTGGCCCATAGTTCTCTTTTTTGGTTGGGTGTTTCTCTCATTTTTGTATGAGAATAATACTTGCCTCCAGGAATGATTGATGGAGGATTGCTTTCTTTTCAGTTTCATCCAAGTGTTTAAGCATTATTGGCATCAAGTCTTCTCTAAATTTCTTGTAGAATTCAGCCATGAATCCATCAAGACCTGGACTTTTCTTTGTTTTTAAGTTTTTATATTATGTTTTCAAGTTCAATAGCTGATATTGGGTTATTGAAAATTGCTATAACTTCTTGGCAGTTCATATGTTTCTAGAAATCTGTCCATTTCCTAGGTGTTTTCCTTGCTATGTGAGTAGAGATTTTTCAAAGTAGGTATTGCTATGTGAGTAGAGATTTTCAAAGTAGGTATTCATGATCTTTTGACTTTCCATGGGATCTGTAGTAATTTCCCCCTTTTCAGTCCTTATTGTGTGAATTTATGTTTTTTCTTTCTTTTTGTTGATAAGGTGACCTAGAGGTTTGTCAATTTTGTTTATTCTCTCAAAAAACCAACTTTTTGATTCATTAATTCTTTGTGTTGTTTTTTCATTTCAATTGCATTGATTTCTGCTCTAATCTTCACAATTTCCTCTCTTCTTTGAGCTTTGGGTTTAACTTGGTCTTCTTTTTCTAGAAGCTTGAGATGAAGCATTAGGTTTTTTATTTGTGCTTGTTCTGTTTTCTTGATATGACAATTTATTGTTATATATTTCTCTCTTAAGTCCACTTTCATTGCATCCCACAGATTACAGTATGTGATTTCTGCATTTTCATTGAATTGTAGGTATTACTTTATTTCCTCTTTAATTTCATCTGTAGCTCACTGGTCGTTCAAAAGTTTGTTATATAATTTCCATGTATGCATGCAGGTTTTGCAATTTCTTTTGTCATTAATTTTCTATTTCAGTGCACTCTGGTCAGATATTACATATGGGATAATTTCAATATCTTTGCATTTGCTTAAGAATGTATTATGGGATATTATATGGTCTATTTTGGAGAATTTCCCAAATAGACCATACAGCTGAGTAGAATGTGTATTCTTATGTGGTTTCGTGGAACACTCTGTAAACATTTACTACGTCCAATTGTTCACTGGTATGATTCAGTTCTATCACTTCTTTGCTGACTTTTTGTCTAGGTGATCTCTTAGTGACAAGTCTGTTAAGGCTGCCTGTAAAAGTTGTGTTCTTGTGTATTTGGTTTTTCATGCCCTTTATTATCTGTCTTATATAGTTGGGTGCTCCTATGTTTGGTACATATATATTTATAATTGTTACTACTTTCTCTTGAATTTTTCCACTTACAAGTATGTAGTGACCTTATTTGTTTCTTTCAATCATTTTAGGTTTGAAGCTCACATAGTCTGCAAGTAGAATAGTTACCCCTGCTTTTTTCTGGGTTCCTCTTTCATGGAATACTGTTTTCCATTCTTTGACTTTTAATCTATGAGTTTCTTTTTGGGTCAGATGTGTTTCTTGTATAGAGCATATTGTGAAATCATGTTACTTGATCCATTCTGTCAACCATTTCTTTTGATAGTTGAATTGAGGCCATTTACATTTTTGGATATCACTGATATGTACTGGCTCGGCTTTGCCATGTTTTGTTCCAATTGTTTGCTTTCTGCTTTTCTCTCTTATTTAACTGCTTTTCCTACCTGGTGGTTTCTTTCTGTTATTGTTCTGTGGATTGTGGTCATTTTTACCTCTGTCTAGTATGTCTTTCAGCACTCTTTCTATGGTTGCTTTGGTGGACGTGAATTTCTTCAGTTCTTCTTTGTCATGAAAGTATCATTTCTCTATTAAATTTGAATGAATGTTTTGCTGGGTACATCAGTCTGGGTTGAAAGTTGTTTCCTTTCAGGGCTTAAAATATCTCACTCCAAGCACGTTTTGACTTAAGGATTTGTGCTGAAAAGTCTGCTGTGATTCTAATGGACTTTCCTTGTTAGATGACTTTTGTCTTTTCTCTAACAGCTTTTAGTATTCTGTTTTTATGCTGTATGTCTGAGATCTTAATTATTATGTGTCTGGTTGTAGATTTATGTTAGTTGTGATTCTTTGGTGTGCTATATGCCTCACTTATCTGCATATCAGATTTTTCCCCATGTTTGGGAAATTTCCTCCTATTATTTCTGAGAATATTTAATTATGTCATTTGTATTGACTCCTGTGTCTTCAGTAATGCCTATTAATCTTATATTGTTGCTCTTGGCATCATCTTGAAGCTTCTGGATTGTCTTTTCATGTTGCTTTGTTATTTTTAAAAGTTCTATCCTTTCATCATAACTAATTGCGATCCCGTCCTCAAGGTCCAAAATCCTATCCTCAGCTTAATTTAAATGGTTTTTCATGCTTTGGATTGAATTTTTTGTTTCTTGGATGTCTCTTTCAGTTTATTTCATGAATTCTGCTTGTTTTCTATATTGTTGATTCAGGTTTCAATCAGTTTCCCATGTTCCTGTAATTTTTTCACTATTTCTTCTTTAGCTGTGCTCAGCAACTCTTTTACTAAGGTTCTTACTTCTATCTTTACCTGATAGAAGAGTACTTCTAATTTGATTTCCTCTATGGCCTCATGGAGTTTTTTTTTAAATTTCATTCACTATCTTTTTAGAGATTTCTGGTGTTTTACTTTTGGAGTCCTCTATTTCAATGTCTCCTGTACTTGCTGCTGATTGACTAGATGTTTGAGATTGCATTTTGCTTTTTTGTTTTGCCATTTTCCCCTTTTGAGTTAGTGTTTGGTTCTTCAGACCCCCTAGTGTGAACTGTTGGTAGTGTGTATCTTGGTATCCTACTGCAAGGTTGATGTTTGTCCAATTGCTGGGTCCCAGAATGAATAGGTGGGCCAGTCACCTGACTTCCTGCTGCAGGGCCTGTTGTGTGAATCCTATATTCTTCCTGGGCTGACAAGCTTGTAGTACTGATGTAAGCCAACTTTTAGTTCCTGATAGTACTTTATCTTCAGGTTATTCCAGGTCATCTCATCTCCCTGTCTATAGTGTTTTTGTCAGCTGAGGCCCTACTGTGTCCCTATTGTGTGCCTGTGTGTCTCATAAACCCTTTTGGCATTCTTCAGGTTGCAGGAGTTCTTGTCAGTACACTCCTCGCTCTGCCTGATGTTTTCTGTGTATAGGAAGGGGTCACCCTCATTCATGTCAGACTTACTGATGTCTTACAGTTAGTTGCAGGGAGCTTTACTACTGTCCCTATTTACCCACTGTACACCTCTATTTTAGAGGCATACTCACCACACTGACTGGAGCCAGCTGAGATTGTTTTGGTGAGGCAGTCATTTAATCTCCCTTCAGAGTAGCACAGATAATCTGCTCTAGCCCAAGGTTCCTCTGGGTTTAGAGTTCCAGGTTTTCTCCGTGTGCTGTGATTCCACCGCCAGGGTGTGTATGGTCAAGGCCCACACGTGGATTCTGGACCCTCAAATTTCTGATGTAGTTGTTTAGATTTCATTTGAGTGTTATCCAAGGGTCCAAGCATGAAATTTGATCCTCAGTTTGGTGCTATTGGGAGATATTAGAACCTTTAAGAGATAGACCTAGTAAGAGGGTTTTATGTCACTGAGGATACTGTAGACAAAAGGATAAGATAGATATTTGGGGAATAATGCTATAAAAGGAACAAACCCCACCCCTAAATTTCACTCTGCTTATTGGTTAAAGACATGACTGCTTGCTACTGTATGTATTCTCTTTATGATGTGACACCACCTACCATCCTCACTTAGAGGTAGAATAAATGGGGCCACATGAATTCAAATTTCCAAAAATGTGAGCTAAATAAAACTTTAGTAGGCAAGAGGCTTGCCTCAGTTATTTTATTACAGTAATGAAAAGCTAATGAGTACACCTGGGTATTTAACATTTCTCCACTCTGGTTGCTTGGATTGAAACACTGCCTTGCCTTGTGTGAGTTCTAGGAATTTTTCATCTTAGAGCTGCTCAATAGTCACTCTTTCCCTATTCTCAGTGGAATTCTACTGTATGTATGCATGGCTCAGTATTCAATAAGCATCTAGTGGAACTGCTATGCGAATTTCTGGCACTCTTTGTTGCTATACTTTTTTTTATCCAATATCCTGCTCCCAAATTAAAGCTCCCTCAATGCCATTGAACTTTAATCTCTCTAATCAGCAAGATATGTGTGTTCTATTTGGGTTTTCCATTCTTGTGCTATAGTCCAGAAATTGCCTTCAGGCAGCAATCTGAGAATTCAGATAGATTACCTCATCACTTTTCTAAAGATTCACAGTTCTGTTCTGCCTATTATCTACTCTCTGAAAAAATTCCTATATTTTGCTCATTTTTCTAGTGATTTATGGTAGGATGGCAACTCCAGTGCTAATTACTGTGTCATGGATAGAAGTGGACTTCTAATCATAAATACAATGGCTTAAATAAAACAATTGATGGAATCAATTACAAGATGAATGTAGCTAAAGAACAGACTAATGAGTTAAAGGTAATATTGAAGAACTCTCCCAGAAGGTAATTGGGAATGAAAGGGAGATAGAAAGTGGAGAAGAAAAGGTAAAGGATTTGGAAATTGGAGCTAAACATTCCAATAACAAATGGAGGGATCTAATAATCAGAGAAAATAAAATAGAAATAATTTATTATTTTAAGAAATTAGAGATAAGTTTTATGGAATTGAAAACTAATAATTACTTCATCTTGAAAATATTCAGAGTGCTAAACAAGAATAAGAAGGAATTCCTGTACTAGGTATACTGTAGTGCTTATTAAAAAGACCAAGGAGAAAATTCTAAAAGCATCTTGAAAGAAAAAACAGTACATCTACAAAAGGACAAGAATCAGATTGGTGGGCTGGGGATTTAGCTCAGTGGCATAAACGCCTGCTTTGCAAGCATGCTGTCGTGAGTTCATGGCAAAATATTAGGCATATTTTTCCCAATGGAACATTGTTTTCCTCTCAGAAGAGAACAAATTATCCCATTTATATGTGGATTACATTTATTTTACATTTTAGATTGCTTTGGTATTCATCCTCTCCTTCCAGCTGTTGTTAATCTCATTGTGCTTGTGTTCAAGTGGTATTTTCTACATTGCACAGATAGGAAAAGAGCTGAAGACCTAGCAAAGAATCTCAAGTGCCTGTACAATGGGTATGGCAAAGTATGAAATAAGAGACTGAGACAGTGTAGTAATGCATAGGGGACTGGGAGGTGAGTGCCTTAGGATGGACAAGGACAAGGACATGTTTGGCTGGCCCACTATTGAGGTGTATATACATTTTCAGAGTGGGTAGTGAGTGTATTTTTCCTGGAACAGGTTTAAGATTGCTCTTGTCTGTTAGAAAGAACAAAGAATTCTTGCAAGAATGAGATAAGGAACAATAAGGAAACTGTAATTTTCCCAGGCAGAACTTTTACTACTGCTACTACATTGCTTTAAAGGTCCTTGTGTCCTCAGCAGGTCTTATCTTGTCCTATGAGCACCACAGCATACCAGCCATAGGGTTTTATCTGTGAGAGGGAGAGAGCAGAAATTCCTTGTTTTGGCTTACAGGGCAGGATACAAATGGTCTTGGGCATCCTCTGGACTCAATTTATAATTTGTGGTCCCCAACAGAAAACTGAGGCCCACTAAAGTCTTTCCATTAATCAGTGACAGGGTTAGATTTAGTTGCCTGAGTTTCTAATTGCTGCATTTTTGCTGTTTCTTTATTACAGTAAAATGTCATGAAAATCCAGTTGGTCTGGGTTATCTGTGATCTGATCTATTAAATGGAATCTTACTTTGAAAGACTTTTTCACTAGGTGGGAGGATTTTCAAGTGAAATAACCGTACCACTCTTGAGAAGGATGTATTCTGCTCTACTTGGTTTGAGTACCATGATTGTCCTGAGCTCTAAAATATAATCCAATAATAATTTTTCTTTTATTTGCTGGAGTTTTTAGCAATTTATGTGAATAAGATTTTATTGGTATAATTACTTTAAATATAGTGCACATGAAGTATAGCTCAATTGCATTTTCAGATCATAAATGTATGATAATGAATTTCAAGGCAACTCACAGCAATCTCATTTTCCCTGAAAGCTACCAACAGGAGAGCAGGAGAAAGATTACTGCCTGTCATAGAAATGACAGAAAGAAACCTCTTCTCTAATTTTTGCTTCTCTAAATATGAACTGTCTCTTTCCAGTGGAGCTCATAAACAACCTTCATATTGTAAGGTGTAATAACTGTCCTTCTTACCAGCTATTTTAAGCTTCTAAAAGACCCATTGAAGGAAAAAGAGTTTATAATTCTAAGAAACAAGCTGAATGCTACAGTGCCAACATCTCATAATCAGAGCGAATGGAATAACAAGAGCAGCAACATGTAACCCCATTGGCTAATCTTCTATATGGTAAGGTGAAGAGCTTCAGAAATTCTACTTTATCAATGTAGAATGTAGTATCCTGCCTTCTGACTATGCTTTCATTTATGACTCCTTGAGCAATGTACTCTGTGAGATGGTTGAGATTTATGTGCCCACTACTCCCACAACCCAAATCCCCAACAGATACATACTCTTTCTGTAGCAAAACTTTACAGAGGACTTATGTTTTCACAGCCCACTGAAAATTATGATAGAAATAAGCGTGATAGGACCTCAACTATATATTAAAAGATTTCACAGCTTCAACATTGTAAACAAAACAAATTCAAACCCTGATCTGAAAGTGAAGTGTGAAATGGAGCTCCAATTGTAAAAGGTAGTTGAAGTGGGCCAGAGAAAATGAACCATATGTACCAATGAGTTTCAAAATATTTCAAGAATAACTAATTTACATGTTAATACTCTGCAATTTTAAGATTAGTAATTCTGATTTATTATACTTAAAGTAGTTTTTCTATTTTAATCAGAACCCTCAGTATATGTATTTTATTACTGAATACAAAACAACATGTAAAACTCTTACAGAGCTTGGCTGGCACCAGGTGCATTTGGCATCTTTCTTTTCAGATCCTGTAGCTACTTACTTGAATTGAAGGTTGAATGGCTTTTGGTAAGGCAGTCTCATTGGCAAAATTGATCATTAAGGCTTTGGGTCTCTTTCTTTTGACCCCTTTTCTCTTTGTGCTACGTCTCCTCCCAATATCCTTACCACTTACACTGCATTCCATCTCCTTTTAGACTTTCAGCAATACCTAGTCTCTTCTTTCTTCTTATTAAAAATGCATCCAGAGGAATGGCTGCAATATAGTCGTTAATAGCTCATTGTGGATTTAAATCAGCCTTTCCCCTAACACAGGGAGCTTTTCTCTAGCTTTATCTCCAATTATGGAATTAAATATTTTGTTGCTTATTAAAGGGATTTGGGGCTAAGTAGACTTAATGGCATCTCAGAAATTGATGGATGATTGTATTGCACACAATACTTAATATAGTGGTTAGTACACTTAGTGGCAGTTCATTTAGGTTTGGTAATTGGATAAGTGGTTGCCTAGTCCTACCAATAAATCTGGCTATTAGGATTTTTCTTTGGCTTTTTAATGTCTCCCAGGTGGATATTGTGGGACTTGGAGAGATTATAGATCCCAATAACATACTTGAGTTTGATAATGAAGAAGGTTGAAACATTTGAGAAAATTGAATCTTGAAGGATAATACAGAACAGTAGCAGAACACAATCACAAAATTAAATAGGCTTATATAAATCTTCCAGAACTGAAAACTGTCAAAATTTCTTGAAGATAAGATCATATTGTTCATTTGCTGTAAATCTGCTTTGACTGTTCCTTCAAAGAAGGGTTTATTTCCTGAATGTTAGTCGACTGTGGCCTGAATAGAGGGAACAGATTCTGAGGAGGTCAGAGCCTGGATCTAGAGCCATTTCTGATGAGTTTTTCTTTCGCTTAAAACACAAAGTGAGTGCAAGGTGGAGAAGAGATTTATTTTTTTCCACTTTGCTCATGTGAACCTTTTATTTCCATTAAAAGTCTTTTCAGAGAAAGCTCTTGGAAAAAATAACCCTCCAAAGCAAACATTATTTCGAGAGTTTGAGACGTGGATTTTTGGCAAGGTGTGTTTTGATGTGATTAGCAAAGAAGCCCTATACAGGGTGTCTTGGTGTCTGCTGTTTGGCATCCAGCTGCATATCATGTGCCTTCTCTACTTCTGCTACCACCAGAAGTGTCTCAGCTACTGTTCACACTTTCTCGAGTACACTCTCAAACCCTTCTTTGTAATCATCTGGGAGCAGCTCACCCTGTATGAGGAGAAATCAGTAATTATAGTGTTCCCTAAAATATCCAGGAAGGACGGACTTGTGCTTAAATGCAGAAGATACTTCTGCCCTACTCACCAAGCCTGTTTTACTAATAAAAGATCTACTTGCTTTAGGGAAGGAAATGGGAAAGAATATAGGGATTATTTGTTCTCTTCTTGACAAAGTATTTCCTTAAATGATATGCAACTTTTAATGCCCTAATTTTCACATTTGTGATCTTCAAAAATCTCACAATTTTTTCCTTTTTTGGCCTCATATTGTGTAAAGACTATATTACTAAGATTTTATTCCAAGGCTATCAAATGAGTGCTTTTTAAGTCTGCAAATTTGTTTAGCAATTAAACAAATTTGTTTAGCAATTAAACAAATGTGAGATCTCACACACACATGGAAGTTTCTTTTCCTTTTACATTTTTGCCTGTCTGTAACTTGAGATGCTTTTTAACCACAAGCTTTTTATTAAGTGAAAAGTGTAATTATTCTTTTAGGGAGAAAGGGCAAAACATAACAATTGACCTGTCTGTAGATTCCCTGTAACTAATGATAATTTCTCTAAAATTAGAGAGAGTATTGTATTGATTCTGAACAATATGGAAGCAACACAATAAAATCCAGAAATTTTAAAGGATAACATGCCTGTACTTCTTGGCTATCAAAAGTTAAAAGCACCTTATTAGAGATATATTTGTAAAGATTGAAAAATCATTGAATGCTAGGCTAAATAAAGGAAAACCGTAATGGTGAATAATCCTAAAGGTGTTTCAATAAGGAGCTGTAATTGAAAATCTAAGAAATTTGTAGCATCTTTTGAAGTAAATTTTTATATAATGAAGTTCAAAATTCCAGAACATCAATCTTCAAACTAGTATACAAATATTGCAATTTTATTCAGCAAGAATTCTTAAGCAAATCATTTACTAATTTTTTTTCAGAAAAGGTTGTATCAAGAGAAAACTAAATCGTAGGGTTTTGAACATAATATTTCTAGTGTACTGTGGCTTCACTATGGCTTAAACACAAATTATAGAGCCTTTTTACTACAACATTATTAGTGTAGGTTGATACCATTGTAACTTGAATATATGATTATGGGACTAACCAATAACTTTAATGTTAAAATGTTGAATTTTGTTCAATAATATAACTTACTGCATACTGTACTTACAGAAGCAGGAAATTGGTTCAGAATATTTGGTCATATATTTTGAAAAATAAGGTTTTGAGATTAGCCTTTAGTTACCCAGACCACATCCAACCCTCAAAAAAACTAAGAAAAAAACCAGGCATGATACTCTATTCTCAGACCAAATGAAAAAGGATTGGCTTTGCTGGTGTGCCATTATAATGAATGTAACCAAAAATGTTTACCTATGATTTATGTACAAATTTATTTCATAGTAAATTTATGATTCAAGAAATAGATCTAAAATGGAGCATATTTTTATGTAGTATATTTAACTACACAGAACAGTGTTTGGTATATGATAAGTGATTTAAAATACTTTTTTGTCTAAATATGAGAATAAAAATATATCTTGTATATTTTCATGACACTAAACATTTGTTACCTACTCCTGATATTCTGTTTCCTTGCTGTCTTGCACTCTTTGTACACAGTGAATCATTGCTTTGAGGGAAAGCAGATAAAATCTAGAATGAAATTATCTTTGTCATTTTGTTTCAAAATGTAAGTTTTTGAGTGCATAGTGAGATAACAGTTTTAAAAGCTTTAATGGAGGTGAAGATTCTTTTACATACAGAAAACAAAATGTGGAGGTTGGAGCATAATACTGTACTTCACTGCCAGTTATTGTACAGAGAGAATTGGGAATACTAACATAATGCCAGTTTCTACCACCCAGGAAACCAAAACTATTTTTGTTTTTTGCTTAGAGGAGCTTGAGGATATTTGTAGAACAATGTGTCTAGGTTTAACATGCTGACACAACACTCCAGGCCAAAGAGGGAGTTGATATTGCTTTTGTTTTTATACTTCATAGAGTTGATAACATCACATGGTGCCTCATGTAAATAGGAGTCACAGTTATGTAAAAATGGTACTGAGGTGACATGATTAACTAGAGAGGACTGGGGACTGTGTTCTTGGTCCTGGATAGTTTGCACATTCCCTTGTGGGAATACAAGAAAGATTGAAGGACAAGTGAATAAGAAGAGGCATGGACTCAGAAAGGGGAAGGATCTGTGTACAAGAACTGTAGCATCAGAGTAATGGTAAGGTTTATGCTCATTAGCAATGGCTCTGACTCCC
This sequence comes from Dolichotis patagonum, assembly GCA_004027295.1. Lineage (NCBI taxonomy): Eukaryota > Metazoa > Chordata > Mammalia > Rodentia > Caviidae > Dolichotis > Dolichotis patagonum. The sequence continues at coordinate 37,013 of PVJX010017396.1, forward strand.
CAAAATCCAAGTGCACCTGAAACACTCAGCAGAGGATACTTGTCCAAGAATCAAGATAGCCAACCTCGGTTAGAGGCATCTTAGCAGAGGTCACAGATGAATCAGACACCAAAATACTGCATAAAAGCTCATCTCCAGCTGATTCTGTGTAAGTTTTACCTCTGAACCTTGATGCCATCTTGGGGAAGGAAAAGAGAAAACATTTTAGAAGAGAGGGTCATCCATCATAGAAAGTTTTAACTTTGAATTAACTAGAAATTAGCTTGAAAGATATTGAGCAAATTGGTGCTCCAGAACAAGAAGCAGTCATATAGAGAAAATAAAGTTTTTTTTTGGATAACCGAGTCACAATGTATACATTTGTATTTCCTCTAACAAATGCATCTTAATATTTCATAAACTGAGATATGCCTCTAGTAGGCCTTTCTAATTCACTATCAAGTTTTCCTATATATTTACTCTGGGAGAAGTATAAAGGGCAATGAGGTGACAAGGGAGATTTTCTCTGTTAAAATTCTGATTCTCTTGCAAGTAGTTATACTTTAAAATTCTATCCTTTAAATAAATTATTAGACAAACTGTGTGACCTTGAGAAGGTGACCTAATACATTTTATTCTCTGTTTTCTTGTGTGTTACATGGGAGAAATAATATGTACCACAAAGATATGTTGTGAGGCGCAGAGGTTAGGATGAGTTTTAACTTGATTGGCTCTGTTATCCTCCTTTGGGATTAATGGAGCACACTGTGTGTCTGGGTGAATCATGGGGTCTGTATTAGATCCCTCATAACTTCTTATCTAACACTTTTTTCCTACTCATTTTCCAGCTGCTATGAAGTATGCAGTTGTGCTCCACCACTCCCTTCCTCCGCAATGTTTTTATCTTGGACCTAGATGATAATGTACTGAAACAACTAGAAAATTAAACCTTTTCTTCTTTAAATTGTGGGTGTTGTGTAATGTGTCTCAGCAAGGAGAAAGATTACTAAAATAGAAAATTGGTACCAGGACTGGGGTTGTTGCTTTAACTGTACCTGACCAAGTGGTTCAGCAGTTTCTGAAACTGATTTGGAGAGGAATATGGAAAAATTTGCAGATTCTGACTGGAGATGCATCTCTAGAATACTGTCAGCCAAGTTTGATGGGCAGTGCTGGTCAAAGCTCAAAAGACTAAACTGCTGATAGGAGTGAAGATGGTAAAATTAGGATCAGGAGGCTTCAGTTGGGAACAAGGACTCTATTGGCAGTTGTAGTAGAGGCCAAGTGTATGATTCTATGGCAGGAAAATTGTCTAGTTTGCTCATGTCCTAAGACTTTGTGGGAGACTGAGATTAAGAATGGTAGGCTATGTCTCTTTGGGACCCAAAACTCTCAGACCCCTAGAGTGGCCTGGGCTGTTTGGATCAAAAATCTGAGCAGACCTGCATTTCGGTGACACCCTTTGAGAATGGTAGGCCCGCCCTTCATCCACAGGGAACTGCCTGGAGATCAGTGTCT